>OX376673.1:600000-795644 GCA_947386135.1 Melanchra persicariae | reverse complement strand
GTTATATAGGTAATATAAGGTACTAAAATATTTCTTTCTAGCTTCTTCCGCGACTTCGCCTGCTTTAATTTCAGGTTGGGATAAAAAGTATTTTGTTTTAATCCAGTTCATAAGCTATCGGTGTGTCAAAATCCATTTAATTATGTTCAGTAATTTAAGCGTGAAAGATTAATCAAAATTAATTCTCAGAAACGTAAGCAAGGAAAAATCTGAGAATTAATCTTAAGTAAGCAAAGAAAAATGTGTGAGTTTTTAATATACATTATAAATACTTATTTATTAAAAACTCAAAAATCGAAGTATTTATTTCAATTAAACCATTGTCAATTGTCTTATTTATTTTACAATTTAGATATTATGACAGTATCATTAATTAGTACAAAGGTACAAAAAAATCGACTGCCTTTCTGTGCGCATAACTCGACAAAATGTAGGTACTGAACAGCTTGGCCCATAGTGAAAATTGTTCATAATGATGAGTACAATGACCCCTTAAGAGGTTTTGCGTTTATTCTGTTACACGTTGTATAATATGTACGTCTATAATGCCCAAATGCACATGACTGTGTGTTGGACATAGATATCCGTGGCTGCAGCGTATGTTGTCTAACCCAGTGTGTGGTCGTGTCAAGTGTTTTTAATTACAACTGATCTCGATACTAGCTCGGGTGCTGCCGGCTAAATTGATGGGTTAACAAGGATATTATAGTACTTACTTGTTCAGTACGGAAGTTTTTCTAAATTGAATGATGTTCTATGTATATTTCGATGTTACAGAATAAATACGCTTTTATTAATAGATTAATTGCCCCAGCAAAATATGACCACGTAAGAAACATACGATTTTGTTGAATAGCTTGATAGTGCTCTCTTAGAACTATTATTCTTTGAAGATACAATCATTTTTCAAGTCTTAAATCATCAGCTGCCTAGCCTTTTCCCAACCATATTGGGGTCGACTCCCATTCAAACTGGATTCAGCTGAATACCAGTATTTTACGTGGAGCGGCTGCCTACCAGACCTCCACAAACCATTAACTGGGTAACACGGTACTTCTTTTCAAGTCTAAAATATGCCCAACTAAATAATTAGATAAAAAGTTCAAACTATTTTCAAATTTTGACCGTAAACCCACCATGTGAGTTCTAGAAAATAACAACTAGCTACTGCCCATAGCTTGAAACATAACGTAATACTGCGTCACAGTTTCGAGTTGCTGGAAATCCAAAATAAGTAATTCGATATAGAATTGCCATTAGAAATGCAAAGACATAAAAAAAACCGAAACTTTTTATCGATACTGCGCATCGCATCCTTAGCACTACAAATATTGACGTATCGACCATCCACTAGAGTGCGTCGAACATCACAATTCGAGCCCCGCAGTGTAGAAAGCTAATAACTGATGGAGACTGTACCACTGTTGTGGCGTTAACTGTAATATGAATTAATGAATGAAAATTTGAAATGATTAAGATGTTAATTAGGATGATTCCTGAGAGTAAGAAAATTTGGTCCGTCCGTTTTTTTTTTTGTCTAAATCTGCTCCACGGCAATCTTTTGTACACAACAATAAGCCACTGTTTTGTCTGATATTTTATATCCGTTTAAGGCTTTTAGCTTGGAGAGACACTTCTCAGATGAGTGTCTAATTCCATTCTGATGAATCTGTCCTGTAGAGCTGGTACACTATGTCTCTTTAATCTTCTATATTGAAGACCTTGGTCTGATAGCAAGCTCATTTTTGTGTTTGGAATCAGACAGTCTTTTCTGGTACGATTCGCTATATTTTGCTATCTCTTGTTTGACGGTTGGTAGTTTTATGTCAAAGTATAATAACATGATCTTGTTACTGATGTACCGCTCTGGCCCCGGCGACACACCGGTGTGTCGCGAATTAATCGCGAATTTAATGTTTATTTACCTATTGCATAAGATTTATTTTTATTTGGGAATTTTCACATGTCGGGCCCGGAGCGGTTAAGATGGCTCTCAGTGTTTTGGTTTGAAATCGCTCCAAAATCTCTATATTGCTGTTGCTGGCTGTCAAGGTGCTGGTCCGTCCGTTGTGAGATACAAAACACGAAAACTTTTTCCCAAAAAACTACAACGTACAACATAACTTTGGCAGTATTTTTGGTTGTTTCGTAATTTAATACCAACTTCCGAAATTTAATTTTTTTTTCGCGATTTCAGGGAACTTTCCCATAGTGAAAGTTGTTCATAATGATGAGTACAACGACCCTTTAAGAGGTATTACGTTTATTCTTTAACACGTTGTATAAGACGTACGATCAATGCGTTCTACTCTTATCCACAAACACGCAAAGAGCAACTGTGGTTGAAAATAATACCAAGAAAAAAGTCTGCCGTGAAAAGCGCTTTTAATACTCCGTGGAAATAGATTTTTCCGTTTCCAATTTTGTGTTTATAAATAGTTCGAAGCATTGAAGGCCGATTTCACCACAAAACGTGGCCTCAAACCAAATTCATTACCTATCTACACATGAATAAAAAATCTATTCACTCGACTTGACGAAGGAAATCGATATTTTTGTCGTCAAGACTTTGCCGGGTATTCACTTAAATAGACTGGTAGTTATTTAATACTAGATTTTTCCATCGGCTCCACCCGCGTGTTTGTCGCGTAAATAAGTAGGTAGCCTATGTCCTTCTCCATATACCAGGCAATGCACTTTGTCTGGACCTAAATAGGCAGAGGTGTATTTATAGTAAAACCCACATTTTGCTAGTTATGATAAAGTCCCATGTCTTAGGGGATACCATTGTCAAATAGCCAGACACAATTCTTGACTCCGGGTTCCCCTGGCGGCGAATAGAAAATAATGTCATTCCTTACCAAGATGCTAACAATTTCAAACAGTCGGCCTTTTTTTTAATGGATGAAAAACCGTTCTGGGTAGACCGGGAGGCAATGTCAGACTCTTACTGACTAAAACCCATGCGTGCTCCTCCTAGTGCCTTTTGCGTTCCGATGCCGCGATGACTCTTTCGAACAAAATCCACAACTATGGCAGGCTCTGACCCTAACGGACCCCGTCTACTATGCTGACATCTCTTTGAGGCGCGCGTAGAACACAACGCGCCGTCGAACTGGGATACAGTCGGTCTGCTTCTTACACATTTTCATTTTTTTTCAGGTAATTACTGAATGAATTGTTACTGGTTCTCAGAAGCCAGAAAATCTGACACCAGTCTTGCCAATTACTGGGTTCTGGAGGTACTGGTACTCCGCTGCATCTGGTCAGACTGGAAGCTGACCCGAATTTAGTTGAGGAAACGCTTCGCGGACAGGTATTTACTGAAATATTTAATTTAAAGCACAGATATAAACGCTAAGCAGAGGGGCAGATTATACTCTTCGGTCTTCTGTATAACCTGCCGCAGCGTGTGTATGTGGTCTACGGTGCTGAAGCCTTTTCGGAATCCGGCTTGTTCGGGAGGCTGGAAGTCGTCAAACCTGCGTGCGAGACGGTTTGTGATGACTCTGGAAAACAGCTTGTAGACATGGCTCAGAAGTGAGATGGGCCTGTAATTCTTAAGTAGGGCATTGTCGCCCTTCTTAAAGAAGAGTACCACCACACCTCTGCTCCAAGCTTGTGGCGTTTTCCCCTCGAGTATGACGGAATCGAACAGTTTCTGAAGGGCCTTAAGGACTGGTTTTCCACCCGCCTTCAGGAGTTCGGCCGTAATTCCGTCCTCACCCGACGCCTTGTTGTTTTTAAGCTGCTTCAGAGCCATCCTAATCTCATACAGGCTGACGTCCGGGATGTCTTCGGTATAATGCCGGGTCAATCTAGCTCTTGGGTCGTTCGCTAGATTTGCTGCGGGTTTGGTCATTGACGTGTATAACAGTCTGAATGTCTCGATCTCCCTCAGAAGCTCCGATTTGACGGATATGGTTCTGCCATCGTCGGTCTTCAGTTTTGTGAGCTGGCTCTGCCCAATAGACAAATCTCTTGCAAAGACCTTGGAGGCCTTATTCCGCTCTATCGCGTCTTTAATTTTTTCATTATTAAAGCGGCGGAGGTCGCTTTTCAAGGACTTGGAGATCCGTCTATTGAGCTGCCGGTATTTGCACGCATCGTCTGAAGACTGCAGAATCATCTCCCGCCTCTCCTTCATGAGCTTGAGAGTCGGATCAGAGAGCCTCTTGGTCTTATCTGCACGGCGAGTCTTGAAGAACTTAGACCCGACCGTATGCACAGTTTCCACGAACCCATCGTTGTATTCGTCCACGGAGCTCCCTAGGCACTCGAAACGATTTTGAAGTTCGAGCTGAAAGCTTTCGGAGTTTTGGATCTGGATCTGTGCTGGACGGAGCGTAGACTTCATCAGTCGAGACCTTTCCAGCTTGATATTTAGATTCAATGTGCCTCTTACCATGCGGTGATCACTTCCGGTTTTCACCGCGTTGATCACAGAGACATCATTGAATATCTGCTTCTTCGTCGACATGATGAAGTCAATCTCATTTTTAGTTGCACCGTCGGGGCTCTGCCAGGTCCACTTCCTGTGCTCACGTTTTCTGAAGAAGGAGTTCATCATATAGAGGCCCTCCTTCTCCATAAAACTGGCCAGTAGGTGTCCCCGGTGGTTCCGACGTCCATATCCAAATTGCCCCACTCGCAGCTCGTCACCGTCACGTTTGCCCAGTTTCGCGTTGAAGTCCCCCATGACCACGGTGAAATGAGTTTTATGACCATGCATGGCTCTGGATATATCCTCATACATGGTCTCTATTTCGTCGTCGGGGTGTGTTGAGGTTGGGGCGTAAACCTGTACGACCTTCAACGAATATCTTGACGATATTCTGAGTATAAGGTACGCCACCCTGGTCGACACACTCTCGATCTTCACCACATTGGGCACGAGGGACCTGTGGACGAAAAACCCGACACCACCCTGGGACTTCTGGTCACCCTCCCGGAAATAGAACAGGTTGCCGGATTTGAGAATTGTCGTGTCCTCCCCCTCTCTTCGGACTTCAGACAATCCCACAACACTCCATCGCAACCTGCTCAATTCCTCCTCAAGTTCGGTGATCTTCTCGTCGGTCCGGAGTGTTCTAGTGTTTAATGTTGCCAGGTCCAGTCGTCGGTGTTTTTTTTGTTTGTGGACTACGAGAAAGCCTTCGATTCGATCGAGACTTGCATTGCAGTCTCTCCAACGGTGCCAGATCGACTATCGGTACATCGAGGTGCTGAAGTGTTTGTATGAAAACGCCACCATGTCAGTCCGACTTCAGGATCAGACATCAGAACCTATCCTCCTGCAGCGGGGTGTGAGGCAGGGAGACGTAATATCTCCGAAACTGTTCACGGCCGCAATGGAGGACGTCTTCAAGGTTTTGGACTGGAAAAGGCTAGGCATTAATGTCAATGGCGAGTACATCACTCATCTTCGATTTGCCGACGATATAGTCGTCATGGCTGAGACCACGGAGGACCTCAGTACAATGCTCGATGACCTCAGTAGAGCTTCCGAAAGAGTGGGTCTTAAAATGAACATGGACAAAACCAAGGTCATGGTAAATACCCATGTAGCACCCACTCCTATCAAGATTGGAGGCTCTGCACTCGAAGTTGTTGATGAGTACGTCTACCTGGGACAAACGATCCAGCTAGGTAGGGCTAACTTCGAGAAGGAAGTCAACCGTCGAATCCGACTCGGATGGGCGGCGTTCGGGAAGTTGCGCGGTATCTTCTCGTCTCACATACCACAGTGTCTCAAGACGAAAGTCTATGACCAGTGCGTGTTGCCAGTGATGACCTATGGACTCGAAACGTGGTCGCTCACAATGGGCCTCATCAGAAAGCTTAAAGTCACCCAAAGGGCAATGGAGAGGGCAATGCTCGGAGTTTCTTTGCGTGATCGAATTAGGAATGATGATATCCGCAAGAGAACCAAGGTTACCGACATAGCCCGAAGGATCGCCAAATTGAAGTGGCAGTGGGCAGGGCACATTGCTCGCAGAACAGATGGTCGATGGGGCCGAAAAGTTTTGGAGTGGCGACCGCGTACCGGAAGACGCAGCGTTGGAAGGCCTCCCACAAGGTGGACCGATGATCTGGTGAGGGTCGCGGGTAACCGATGGATGCGAGACGCACAGGACCGGTTGTTGTGGCGACACTTGGGGGAGGCCTATGTCCAGCAGTGGACGTCTTTCGGCTGATATGATGATGATGATGATGACAGATATAAATAAGATAGACATAGATAACACAAGAGGAAGAACTTCGCGTGCCCGATTCGGTGCCCAGCTTACGTACAAAAATCGTAAGCCGACACTTTCGCGTTCAGTCTGCATCGGTGTACGCTAGTCGGACGTCAGTTAGTTGTCAGTTATGTGGTTATGTCAGTTATGTGCTACACATGGCGGCGTCTTGGAATCGATTAGATTTTACCCATCACCTAATAGTGCTTGTGTTGACGTCATAGTAGGTAGTCAAAATATGGCACGCTTGGTTTTCATACAGATTTTTACTTGCGTTATCAATGTATATCTATATCTGTGATTTAAAGGTTCTCATTATTATTATTCACTACTTTATAGCGTGTAACAGAATAAACGCAATACCTCATAAGGGGTCATTGTACTCTTCATTATGAACAACTTTCACTATGGGACCATTGTAAGTTGATATCGCAAAAAAAAATAGCTCAGCATATTTTGTCGAGTTTTGCGCACATACGATGGAGCAGTCGATTTTTTTTTCGCGATGTCAGTTTTGGTCCCATAGTAAAAGTTGTTCATAATGATGAGTACAGTGACCATTAAGAGGTATTGCGTTTATTCTGTGACACGTTGTATTTAATTGCGATTCCTTGTAACTTATTAGTAGGGTTAATCAAAGTTCTTCCTGGCTGAAGACACTATAGTTTATAGAGAATGGAATTATATCATGATATTACACAACTTGTTTATGGTGAAATGCTATGTTATCTTACATTCTTCATCATTTTGTTTCACACATCATTTCACCACACGAACCATGAACCTATTCTTCCAAATTAGAATCCGTGTGAATGTCAACGTCAAAATCAAAGCCAATATAAAACGCTCACACATTGCGATCGACTGAACCACTCTCCAATGTTTACAAATGACATGACAGTGACTAGTGTCAATATTGAGACGCTAGGGACGTCACGCTGTCGATGGATTTATCGATAATTTTTTTTATTTTTTTTAGAGAATAAATAATCTATATTGTCTATCATCATATATCAGCCGGAAGACGTCCACTGCTAGACATAGGCCTCCCACAGATGGGGGGGGGCGTTTATTATTATTATAATCGCCACGTTTGGCAGGCGGGTTGGCGATCGCAGTGTAGCTGTTGCAATGTAACTACAGAGCATGCTGCTGCCCATTCTCTGGTGAGTCCCTTAGTCGCCTCTTACGACACCCACGGGGAGTGATGGGATGGTGCTATTCTTTTACGTCCGACACCATATGGAACATCTACATCCATTTTAATTATAATATAATATATTAAAGCTAAAAAAATTGTTTGAACGTGCTAACCTCTGGAACTACCAGTCGGATTTGGAAAATTTCTTTTTGTTTATATTATAGCCACATTTATGAGGCTATACCTACGGGAACGTCAATGTCGCGGACAAAATGTACTTAGATAGATAGATAAAACATTTATTGGCATTTATTTATTTTGTTTTTTTTTTGATGACAAAAGATCGCTTTTAGCGATTAGAGGCTCTGAAGTGACATTCTGCCAGCATGGCAAAACCGATTGTCAAACTCTGTCGATATGTCACATGACCACCCCTTATATTTTGGCATTTCGACAATTGCATTCGTTCAATTCACTGCTGTATCACCGTATGTTTTGTTTTCGTCATCTGTCTTTTGTGTAACTACGTCTATGGTGTCATTTAGTCCTAATCTACTACTCTCTGCCAGCGTCTGTGTTCCCTTCCACATATAACCCGTCTGCCTTCAAAGCAAGAGTGAACAGGCATCTTCTGGGCACGCTCACTCCATCATAGACCTCATCTATCGCTTTTCATCAGGCGTGATCGAGGTCAAGAGCTAGCCCATTCTTCAATTTTAAAAAAAATAAGATGTCTATTTCATTAAATACTACATTTAAAAAAAAAAAGCTGACAAATTCCGAGTCGGTCTCGCACACGAAGTGTTCCGTACCATAAAACGAAATAATCAAATTTCTTTAATGGGGCATTGTAGCAATATCAGTCAAATGAACAAATTAAGAATACATTGTTTATTCAAGAACTCGTAGCAATGAGAAAAATACTAATATGTCTGACGTCTTTCCTAAAGACACTGCGCGCTTAACGGACCATAAGATTTGTTTTATCTACCAAGAAAAGCCAATGGACAACGCTCGGAGTTTGTTACTAAACAGCAATTCCTAACACAAGATACTCCACTTCTAAAACAAAAGCTACATCTACTTACATTACGTTTACATCTATACAGTAAACATTAAATCATAGTGATAATTATTCAACTCCTGTTTACATTCTCATGACAATGTGTGACCTATTAACAGCAGGTCGCGATGTAAGGCCGTGGACAGACGAGCGACTTTGCGACTCAGAGTAGGCTGCGTGTCGCAGTGTCTGACTTCTATGATTATTATTTAGTTTTTTTTTTATTGAGGAATGAGCTAGCTTTTGACCTCGATCACGCCTGATGGAAAGCAATGGATGAGGTCTATGATGGAGCGAGCGTGCCCACAAGATTCCTTGAGGCACTGGTACTAACACGCACGAAATACAACAGCTTCTTGACGCCGGACTCCAGTGGGAGGGTGATTGCGAACAAGAGGGGCGTTAGCCCTCCCCGCAAGGGAAGGATCGGCCAGTCTTATAAGGTGTTAGGTGACACTGTCCAGGATGCGCCGAGCGTGCGGCTCAGTTGAGTGCCTGATGGAATAAATTGCGCTACACGAGGAGGCTCCTTAATACATCCAAAAACATTATTCTAAAAACTACAATCTGTGTAGTTTGCTCCACTCACTCAACCTTCACTCGGCTTCCTTGAATCAGTGTCTGACTTCCACATTATGAGTCATTTCCTCCACTCGACTCTGCCTCGACTCAACCTTTACTCTGCCTTCCTCAATCAAATTTACCGTTATTTTAGAGTGTTCAATCGGTCACGATGTATGGCTGCGGACGGACGAGCGACTTTGCGACTGAATTGTGGAGTTGACAGCGTGTCGCAGAGTCTGACTTAAACGCCTTTCTCAAATGACTCCTTCCGCTCTGGGTTGAGCGGGAGGGAGTGTCAGACTCTTACTGACTAAAACCCATCCGTGCTCCTCCTAGTGCCCTTTCCGTTCCTGGGCCGCGGTGACTCTTTCGAACAAAATCCGCAACTCTAGAAACGCCTACATTCTGAATCATTTCTTCAGCTCGACTCGACCGCGACTCATCCTCGAATCCGCTTTTCTCAATCGAAATAATATGATATAGCGTGTTATTTGTTGATGATTTTAATCGAATTTGGTAACGCGTAATCATGGTGACTGAGTTTAGGGTGACAAAAATAACTTGGAATGTAAGCCTGCGTGTCGAAGTAAATTCCACTCCTTCACTATTCAGACTCCATTGCACCCGTGCAAAAGGGTGGTTATAAAATTATGTCGCAAAATCGCAACTCTGTACAAAACCTTAATTCAAATTAATATTCTACTGATAAACTTCGCTTCATGCAACACATTTGTTACTAATTAATTAACTCATTAATTAATTATACTCATACTAACACGACCATATTGTTTCTGGTGTAGACATAAATATAACGAAGTGTATTATTAACTCCACGAGGTCCTTGGGGCTAAATAATTATAGCTACAACCTTGGGGACGTAAGTCAAGAGTGAATAGGTTACTTCTAGGCAAGCGTGCTCCATCGTCGACCACATCATCGCTTACCATCAGGTGGGGGTGAGCGATGGCGATGGGATAGCGAGGGGGAGGAGGTGGTGGGTGGTCAAAGGCATGCCTATTAACAATCTATACAATACCCTAATCTCTTCAAAGTTAGAGTGAACAGGCTCCTTCTGGGTAAGCTCGCTCCATCGTAGACTTTGTCTCTGTCATCTCTGACATTGACGAGAGACAAGAGCAAACCCATCACTAATAAAAAAAAATAAAAATACATACACACAAATATTATAAAGCTGAAGAGTTAGTTGGTTTGTTTGAACGCGCTAATCTCTGGAACTACCAGTCAGATTTGGAAAATTCTTTTTGTATAATGCTAGCCAAATTGATGAATAAGGCTAAGCGCGGCTGGCCTCATAGTAAAAGATGTTCATAATGATGAGTACAATGACTCCTTAAGAGGTATTGCGTTTATTCTGTTACGCGTTGTATAAGTACTATAAGTATAGTAATCAGCTGAACCCGGTTTAACTGGGAGCCGACCCCAATATATTTGGGAAAAAGCGAAGGAAAAACGAGAGTGGCGATATAATTGCAGCCGATAAACGTCCATTGCTGGACATAGGCCACCCCCCCCCCCCAAGTGTCGCCACAGCTCGTGGTCCTGTGGGTCTCGTATCCATCGGCTACCAGCGACCCTCACCAGGTCACCTAGCGAGAGGTATTCCAACGCTGCGTCTCCCGGTACGCGGTCGCCACTCCAGAACTTTTCGAACCTATCGAATATCTGTTCTGCGAGCAATGAGCCGTTCCCAGAAGAGGTAAAATAAAGCCCAAAGAATTCAAAGATTACTCAGACAAATGCCACAGCAATCAAAACATATTGCAATAAAAATCAGTCACGCTGTCTGACCCGAGAATCGAACCCAAACACTTAATCAGGTCAACGAGGTTATGAAAGCAATCAAAAAGAATATTTTATATCGCATCTTTTATTTTAACGTCAAATAAATTTTGTTTTATGATTTGTATTATTTCACCAGTAAACTATTAGAACCACACCTCTATTTTAATTAAACTTTTGATAATTTATTATGATAGCGCGGTTCCTATACCTTACGGACCGGACCATCTAAGGTTAATATTATCAAAAAAACTTAAAAAAAAATGACTGCCAGAAAACCCGACCTCTAAAAACGACTAAAAAGTTCCAAACAAGTCGCTTCTCAAGCAGTCTGATGTTCAATCACAGATCTGGTTTTCCTGCTCATTATTGAGTTACATTTTTTTTCATTTATGGGCGCCATTGTAAAAATTTATATAGCCTATGTCACTACCACAATTCTGACGAATTCAACGACACCTCATATGTCAAAATTCGTCCAGCCGTTTGGGTTGTAGGGCGTGCCAAAGAAATGGTCATACACACAAACATAAATAACCTCGAAAAACATTACCCTCCTTCTGACGCAGTCGGGTAAAAAACGAGATTCGTCCGAATCCCTTCGCACGCGACTTCGACTTCCACTTGACCAGTTTTGTTAAACTCGTCACAAACACAGGAAGTTTTAACCAAAGCGTTGTTATAAGTTTGACTTAATTGGTAATACACACAACCTCTTTTGGCTGCAGTTGGGTAAGCGTACGCATAATCATAAAGAGCTCAATGAAGCTGGAATTGAGATATTTATTCACAACATTGTAACTTTACTTCTGTTGTTAAGGGGATGTTCTACTTTGGGATTATTAAAATAACAAAAACCACCTGAATTGAGAACCTCCTCTTTTTTTGAAGTTGTTTGAAAATAACTGAATTGCAGCTAAGGAGTGGAATTTCCTGCCGGAGTCTGTTTCCTGCTACAATCTGGGAGTCTTTAAGTCAAGAGTGAATAGGTTACTTCTAGACAAGCGTGCTCCATCTTCGACCACATCATTGCTTACCATCAGGTGACATTGTGGTCAAACGCGTGCCTATCAATAGTAAAAAAGTGCGTCTAACTTAACGATATTAAATAATGGTACTAAAACTGTTGTTTGTTATTTACGAACAAAATCTTTGACGATTTCAGAAAGCAAAAAAAAAAAATATTTCATGATTATTTTTATTAAAAAAACACACAATTCCTATGGTATACTTACCCATATATGCCACAGAAGCGAAGCTACGAAATACACAAATAATTTCACATTCAAAATCATCCTTATGATTATGTGAGCAACTTCGCCTTAACATAACGTGTTTATCCGTTTGCGCCCACGCAACTCCTAAACTGCATGTTGTACTGTCAACTCATTGTAAACGTGTGTCCGTATGTGTGTGAATATCTCCGCAACTGATATGAATCAAGGGTTTTATGACTTGATTATAAAATGTTTCATTATAAACCGACTTTGCGAGAGAAATAACGACTTCATTTGGAGGGGTGGTGCTGATAATATCTTTCTTATAACAAGCTATTAATCAATAGTCCCATTAGTTATAATACTTTTAGTTTTATAGAGAACTATGGAGTTTCTTGTCCATTAGTCAGATGAACGGACAAGAAACTCCTTAAAAAAATTTAGTGACTATAATTAACTACTACAACTAGATTTTCCCAACTATATTGGGGTCGGCTTCCAGTTAAACCGGATTCAGCTAAATACCAGTATTTAACGTGGAGCGGCTGCCTACCAGACCTCCACAACCCATTAACTGAGTAACACGGTACTTCTTGACAAGACTTAGAAGTCTACGTATGCAATGAATATTCACAACATAACTAAAAAGAAGCTAGAGGTCTATAAGTTTGTGGTTTCACAAATGCTTGTAAATAACTATGAACTGCCCACTCTGCTATAAATTTAACAGATATTTCCACAGCCCAGAAAGGCAAAATAGCGCTTAAAATAAACTCTTCACAGTTGATTGAAAACACCTTCTGAAAGATTTCAGAGACAGATTTAAATACGGAATAGGAATAAATAGAGCTTTCATTCTATAGAAATTCTTACAACAATATTTGAAAATTCGATGTTTTTTTTTTAGAGGTTGACTGTATTTTTTTTTGTAAAAAAGTTATTTATTTTTCACTTTTTAGTGGTCACTTAACAATACCACTGGAAAGTCACAGGAAAGCAAAATACGCAATTTCGTTTACTTGGATGACCTAATAATAATTATGTTTTCTATCTGTTTGAATTTAAAAATCAAACTACTTTTTATCCCGAGAGTATGTACTATTGGGATCATTTTCGCAATTCAGGTGGGCAGAGCTCCGGGTGGAGCCGCGGGAGGCAGCTAGTTAGTAACTAAATAAAAAAAATTGTTTCGAAAAACCTAGCCTTATTATTGTTGAAGCTAATCGCTTAATTATACTGTCACTGTCAAACATAAAACGAAAGACGCCATCTTTGATTCCTCCATTTTTAACTTCTCGCGGTTCTAACCTAAAACCATAGAGTTGACAGACAGACGGAAACGAAAACGGACTTGTTTATTTTGGCATTAATTTTAAAACTGCGCGTTGATTGAGAAATTCTTTCATTGATTGTCTTCAGTGTTCCGGCTTAAATGGAGGAAATTGTAAATTGTGATTGAGTTATTTCGGTGGCTGCCACTATTATTTTTTTGGTAATAAATTGACTGTATTTTGTTTTATTTGAAGATGGCCGAATAGCTTCATATGCACTAATTTGGACATACCTATTTACCGCGATCTACAGGGTTATTTGTAAAACACTAACAACCTTTCCGTGGGTGAGAGTACCCATGATTATTTAAAATAACTTTTGCTATGAGACCAACCCTGAAAAATGGAAAAAAAATATTTGCTTTTTCATACATTTTCATCGGGTAAATATTGCATTTGGTATGAAACAGCTGATTAATTTATTGATATATCAGAGTTGGTCTCGTAGTAAAAGTTGTTTCCAATCATGATTACTTTCACCCACTGAAAGGTTGTTGGTGTTTTAAAAATAACCCTGTATATTATGTTTGCCAAGGATGGTTACTACTATTTGATATTTTTAATATTATTTATTTAACATAACTTATAATTAAGACGGAGCTCGTAGTTATATAATTACAGCCACATGGGTCGATCTTCAAGGTTAAGCAACGCTTGCCAGGGTCGGTCTGTGGATGGGTGACCATCTTAACATACCTAGTTTTCTCCGTTCCTCGGAAAGCATGTTAGGTCGTTGGTCCCGGCTGTCATTTGTAGATCTTTGGCAGTCGTTACGGATTGTCAGAAGCCAGAAAATCTGACTCCAGTCTTGCCAAGAAGTACGGTGTTACCCAGCTAATGGGTTGTGGAGGTCTGGTAGGCAGCCGCTCACCGTAAAATACTGGTATTCAGCTGAATCCAGTATGACTGGATGCCGACCCCAACGATGCCATTTAGGCGCTTTTAAATGATACCATAACGACTGTCATAGATGTTCGTAGTTATATCGACGGCTTAACACCCCCTCTAGCACGGTGGGGTGAGATGTGTAACCAGCTGTTACTTACCCAAGAGTTACAAGCGAAGTGTCGTTTAATCACTGCTGTCCTTGTACAACGATGCTTTGAATTTGTTGGAGGAAGTTTAAAAGCGTTGTGGGTGCAAAGTGGCTAATGGTAAATTAAATAAAATGATAAGAGGTATACGAACGGTTTCCGAGATAGGTAATTCAATTAACACAAATCATTGAATTGCTAAAGATTGTACTGCGAGAACTGACCTTTTTCATAAGGACCTCTTTAGTAGCTAAGGAAGTTATTGGCACACTAAGGGCCATTTTCACCAAGCCAAACTGATTGCGATCAGCGTATAAACCACGTATATGAGCTGTCAGTGTCATTATTTTTCTATGGAATATTGACGCTGACAGCTCTTGAACGCAGTTTAGATGTACTGATCGCGTTCAGTTTCATTGGTGAAAATCTGCTTAAGAATAAAAATAAATAAAAACTAATTTGAATCTTAATTTCGCGGGTTCAATAATAATGTACCGTTAAATGGGGTAGATGGGAACAGAGGGATCAATAGAAACAAAACTTTGATAAGGTTTTCCACTTTGATATGATATTGGTTTTCTAAGAAAGCAATTATATTTTATTTTTATCAATTCAATAAAATTGGATAACGCAAATGCTGCAAACAAGATTTAAATAACTTAAAAATCCCCTTCAAAGCTTTGTGCCGATTCACCCCTGCATTCCTATTTACCCCGTTTGTGGGTAAGTTAATAAGGATATACATATATATATTTTACAGCTATTTGGATTTAAAAACCAAACTACAGTACTGATTTTCATAAAAATATCATTTTCATAAAATTTCATTGGCACCAATCGAGATCCTTTCACATAAAATAAGATTTTTTCAAATCGGTTCATAAATGACGGAGTCGGAGATATGAGGTAGCAAAAACCGAGAACCTCCTCCTTTTTTTGAAGTCGGTTAAAAAGAAACTGCCAATCGTGATGAAAATATATGTAAGACAAACAAACTGATTAAACAAAGCTACTTTAGCTTTAAGTCAACAAATTACTAAAGCTATAGTTTGGATGTATGTTTGTTACTCAATCATGCCATAACGGCTGAACGGATCTCGATGAAATTTAGCACAAAGATAGATTATAGTCGGCAATAGCACATAAGCTACTTTTTATTCCAGGAGTATGTCCTATAGGGATTATTTCTGACATACATGCGGGCGAAACCACAGATCAAAGCTAGTTCTTTATATACTGCCATAAGAAACTGCTAATCGTGATGAGAAAATCAGCTGTAATACAAACAATGCGATTAAACAAAGCTGCTTGAATCAACAATTGATTATGCAAATAAGTGTTAATCTAATTATCACTACACCGCTAAGTTTAGCCCGCTTGTTAGTTCCCTAGAGAACTATATGATGAGGGCACTTGTAGCGAATGTACCGGGTTTACAACTGCTAACTAACCAGCTCTTAGATTGATAGGTAGATGTACAAGTAAAACTAACGAAGCGAAATTTGTACATCAACAAAAAGCACCGCAACGCCATTTATCCCGCCACCAGCGAACTACTAACGAAATCCTGCGTCGCGTTAGCAGTTTTCCGTGCGATTTGAACTTATACAACAGTCCGGAATATCAACTATCGGGCAGTTGCCTACCGGACACAACAACCGTCTGGTCGGAGGATCCTCCCTTTTCTATGGAGGTTTGTGAGACTTCTTCTCTGTTCCGCTTACCTCCTGATGTTCTCTGATAACTTTTTAGACCTATGTATCCTGCTTATGCGTAGGAAGTTTCAATAACGTTTGTATGAAATGCCGTACGGCGCGCGGCGTAAACGCTCTTAAATTAGGTCTACCTATGGGTTCATATCATACTCATCAACTAAAGATCGCATTTCTCTGCATGTATAACATAACTCAATTACAAGGGTGATAACGACCCCACGGGGGTAATTCCGACCCCACGGGGTAGTTTCGACCCCATCAATTAAGATCTAATGCAAATATGTTGTGGAAAGGGTGTGACTGTGTGTAGGGGCAGTAGGGTTTAAAACGGTAGCTGGGTCCTATACTTGCGAAATTTGAGTTCTAAAGAGTTACCACGACTCTGGAACCCAAACAGCATTTTGAAGGAACATGGGTGAGTTTTAGAGGAGCTCGTGGCTAAATAAAACAGCCTCACGGGTCAATCCTCAAGGTAAGCAACACTTGTCAAGTTTTTTTGTTTGTGGATGGGTGACCATCTTAACATACCGAGTTACCTCCGTGCCTGAAAGCATGTTAAGTCGTTGGTCCCGGCTGTCATTTGTAGATCTTTGGCAGAAAATACGGATTGTCAAAAGCCAGAAAATCTCTAGTCTTGCCAATTACCGTGTTACCCAGTTAATGGGTTGCGGAGGTCTGGTAGGCAGCCGCTCCACGTAAAATACTGGTATTCAGTAGAATCCGGAAAAACTATATGTGTACCAAATTTCATCTAAATTGGTTAAGTCGTGCGTGAAAGAGTAACAAACATTGATCCTCACAAATTTTCACATTTATGTGGGGTAGAAATAAAAAGACACATAGACATAAAACGGGTTTAGTAGTCCAAAGCGGTGACCGCTGTGCCAATCAAGGATTATGCAAAACTACTAAAAGTAAAATGCCAATGGTCATTCCCTGTGATCCCCCATACATCCCCTTATTGTGAATGAACGCACACGTTATGTGTGAGGTGACCATGGCTTTGCAATAGGGTCGGACAAGACTTTAAAAATACAAGTGTTTTATATGAGTAAAAGGAGGGATGAAACGCATGTAACTAAAAGGGTTATGAATATAAATGTGGATGGATGGAGAGGAAGAGGGAGGCCGAAGAAAAGATGGATGGATTGTGTGAGGAGCGATATGAAAGAAAAGGGAGTTAGTGATAGTGTGACGGCTGATAGGACAGAATGGAAGAAAAAAACGTTGCGCCGACCCCAAGTAACATGGGA
Organism: Melanchra persicariae; assembly: GCA_947386135.1. Classification (NCBI taxonomy): domain Eukaryota; kingdom Metazoa; phylum Arthropoda; class Insecta; order Lepidoptera; family Noctuidae; genus Melanchra; species Melanchra persicariae. The sequence goes on along the minus strand of OX376673.1, from coordinate 778,287 downwards.
TAAGTGCAGGAAGATGATGATGATTTGTAGAAGGTGGCTGGCAGCGGATGGATGCGGACTGCTCAAGACCGGGATGGTTGGCGCTCTTTGGGGGAGGCTTACGTTCAGCAGTGGACGGCAATGATGATATTACTAAAAGTGTTTTAAAATTAATTAAATTTTGCTGTTTGGAGGTCATTTAATTAGCTTTATTATACCTATTTTACTAACGGTCTTTGGTTTACAGGTTCAAAATCAGTGAACATATTAGACATTTAGTCGAGAAATGGAAAAGTTAAGCAATTTTATGGGTAACAAGCTTCGCTCTCTTGGCCACCACAGAAACTGTGGACGTTTTCGGAAAACAAAGTTGCCCAAGCAATAGTGTAGCTTTTTATGAGTGAAAAATCGTAGAGTAGAATGTGATACTCTTTATTATGTAAACCATATACGTCACTGAAAAGATATATGAAGAAAACATTACATAGGGTGACACAATGGGCGGCCTTATTGCTAAAAGCGATCTTTCAAAACAGTCTTTGATTTTAAAGTGAAAAGGAAATACAGTACGAAGAAGTACAATAAATACCCAAGTAAAGACGATTAAGGAGAGAGATAGTCATTTTTAATCATAGTTTTAAAAGTAGACAAACGCCATATCGACACGGGCAAGGCATTCCATAACCGCACCGCTTGAACCGTAAAAGATTTGTCGTAGAAGCAGGTGGAATGCATCATCTCTAGTATCTTATTAATTTATTCCCGATACTTTTTTTTATAAAAGTCTAGTTGTTTTATTGATGGAGCCGTATTTGAATACGATAAGTGTTCTTTTAGGTTATAGTTCTCGTGGCCGATTTTGGCCATGGCGGCCAATCTCTATGGAATCTAGCCATCGGCGCGGGACATATTATAGTGCACAAGTGTGTGCGCACACACAGGTGCACTCCCACTTCCATCACTCTCATATTCCGATGGGACGGTAACACGACACGACCGGAGAGAGATCTAGCGCAAGACCAACGGTTTTAACGTGCTTTTCGAGGCACAGGGGTGTCACACCACCAACAACACAACGACACGGTTGGCGCAGTAGTTATTGATTGGCTGCTGCGCTGCGTGTCCCGGGTTCGATTCCCGCACGGACCAAATATTTGTATGGCCTACAGATAGTTGTGCCGGGTCTGGCTGTTTGTGTATGTGACATTGTATCTTTGTAAACGCACCCACGATACAGGAGAAATTCCTAGTGTGGGGCATGATTTAAAAAAAAAAATCCAAACTCCGGGCTGTCACAGAGATATTCCTATTAGAAAAATCCAATAACACTTTTTGCCCGACCTGGGAATCGAACCCAGGACTCCACGCTAGGTAGTCGCGCTTGTAAAGGCGACCAAAATTAACTTACAACTTGGAAGCGATTAGCGTGGCCAGTAAAACGAAGTTTTTTACTGAAATCAAAACTACGTTAATGAATAAAACAAAAAACAACAAAAAACGCCGTTTTTTTCACCTTTATTAGTAGCCGAACATTAAATAAATAATTACAAACGCATAAAAGAACAAACTATAAACAAATAAAAAACCGAACTGTCCTCGTGAATATGATTTAAACACTACTTTATGGTCACCGGACTTACCCCAATCTTTTTTGCTGGGGCCCATAAAACGTGGACGCAATTTGCTAAGCGCGCCCCCCGGTGGCACTGAGTTTTTATTATTAAACACTATTCATAATTTTGTTTAAGTAATTAAATATTCTACAGTTTTTTTGGTTGTCAATTTAATATTCATGGAGGTACATTAATTCTCTTGGTTATTTTTTTTCCTTAAAAACAGTGTGGATATTAATTTGGTAAGTAAAAGTATAGGTGTAATCATATAGACTTTCAAATTAAAGTAGTATCTAGGGACAATTCTACTAATTTTAAAACAATGTCAAAAATGTAGAGAAATTGCCAATTGGTAGGTGTTTTTAACCCCCGACGCAATAAAGGGTGTTATAAGTTTAACCGCGATGTGTGTGTGTGTCTGTCTCTAGCACCGTAGCTCTTAAACAAGTGAACCGATTTTGATGCAGTTTTTTTATTATTTCCTCTTTATAATATTAATTAATCTTCACAACTATAACTATATACACACGTAAATAAAAGACTCAACTAAAACTAAAAATAATCTAAAACATGGCGTCGAAAAATTCCTCCGCATCGCAGGCCACTGGTAATGTACCCAAAAGGCTGGCAGCATTGCCACGTTGTATGGCAATGCTTACCCTTTGTCCGAGGTAAAAGCCAGCCCTAGGGTCACGCGAAGTGTCAACTAAGCGTCTTGACAGATCTTTAAACAAGTAATGAGCACTCGGACCCCACGACCCGAGAGTTTCAACCCCAAACGGCTCGAAAATATAACTACCTACAAGGTATTATATTTCCGCCGCTTGAGGTTCTCCGCAGCCGCAGCGGCAGCGCCAGCGCAGCACGAATAGCTAATTTTTTATTGACTGAGATGCGGATGCACTTGCGTTGGCACTCTGGTCGTGGCGATATTCTTCTTTGTCGTTGAGGATCGCGAGCACATACGACGCGTGTCCAAGCCATACGGTCTTCTGCAGCGTGGACCGCTCTGTGCATGCTGCCTCCAACAGCCTTCTTACCCCTCCACCATCTTGCCGGTGTTCTACCTTGATTCGAGCCTTTCCAGACTAAGCTTTGATGAGCCCTACTTTATGTCTAAAGCGGCTAAGAGTACGCTGCTGGTATTTTGCAAATTGTCGTTTGGTAGTATTGAATGAGTCACTTTCAGATTCTATTATACTATGGCAGCTGAGAGATGACCAGTCTCAGCTGTCGGCGCCTGGTCACGAACATGATGCATACGCTGGCACCATTCGGCTCAACCATTTTTACGGGAGCCAAATGATCCAACGCACGCGCCACCATCAGCGAGACTTTTGAGTGAGCATGACGAACACCAATCCTACAATTCACCGTAGGAACATTTCCTCATTGATTCACATCTCTTATAGCTACGTACGACGAAATTCTCAGTCCCTTGATCCAATATGAAGGTCCCAGGAGATCCCATTGTATTGTGTTCACCCCACTCCGGAGCCATGATGGATCAATTATTAAATTTTATTAAAATGGGGGCGTTGACCTTTCAATTGAGGACGGTTAGGTACTGACATTGTGTGAGTTAGGTGAATGAAGGTATAGTGTGAGGAAGTTTGGTTGATAAAAATTATAAAATATGAAATATATTAATTATACACGGTGTACCAGATTGTGCGTGGGTTTATTTCGGGGTGATGTTGGGTAGCGGAAAAATATAAAGAAAGAAAGAAAAATATTTATTTGGGACTCGCACAAGACAAACAAAAAATTAATCAAATTAAAATTAATAGTAGATAGGTTATAAAAATTAACAAAATAAATGCCCTACAACGTGGCAATGCTGCCAGTCTTTTGGGCTTACTTCCAGTCGACAGCGATGCGGACGAATTTTTTGAGGCCATATTTTAGTAAGGGTTTTTTTTTTATTATTTTAAGTGAGTATAGTTAAATTAGTAGGTATTTTATAAATAAGATTAGTACATCTAAAATAAATTTATTTAACAAAATAAATAATAATAAATAAAATCTAATAGCATGAAATTATTTTGTGCGAGGCCAAAAAGGTCCTTATCTCAGCACTGCGATATTAAAAAAATAAATAAAATGTGCCTTTTTTTTAAATCGTCCACAAAAAAACGAGTAAAAAGTTCCGAAGAAATGACTTTTCAAGCAGTCTGATGCAGTTGGTGACATCAAATATGTGATTGAACCAAAGTGAATGTTACCAACTGTAACAAACTGCTTGAAAAGTCAACTGTCAGTATTGTTCCACAATCAACGAATTTATATATTTTGAAACATGAAATAAATAATATACTTTGATTTATAAATGTAAATCTCATGAATAATTTATTTAATTTTCCTAATTAGGTAGATATTTGATTGGCATGTTAGGTCAGTATAAACTGATGCATTATTTATAGAGATTGTTGATGTTTAATTATCTTTACGTAATGTTCCAAATATGAGTTCAAAAACGAATGCATAAATACATACTTTTTTTTCGTGGATAGGTAAAATTAAAAAAAAAACCATTACGATTCAACATTTTCCTTCGATTTTTAAACAACTGCATCATAAAATAACTTTTTAATTTTTATAGCACACTTTTTCTTTTTAATTTTTGGCGCGGGCTCATTGAATTAAGTCAATGAGCCAGCTTTTATCTTTGTCTATGTTTGAGCGCGCTGCGCAGTCATTCGAATACGCAATGAGAATATCCGCCATATTGGAATTAACTATTTTTCCACTTATTTTATTTCAACTGTATGAGTGAAGATAAAATAGTGTATGCAACGGCATATAATTAGGTATTAAAACACTCGTGCGATGCTTTTATCACACTCGGCTACGCCTCGTGTGATAAACCCACACTCGTGTTTTAACAACCCTTTTTATATGGTCGTTGCATAAACTACTATTATTTATTGATTTTGTAAATGAGTTTCACACTAAGAGCGAATTTCACCAATGAAACTGAACGCGATCAGTACCTACATCTAAACTGCGTTCAAGAGCTGTCAACGTCAATTTTCCATAGAAAAACAATGACACTGACAGCTCATAAACGTGGTTTATACGCTGATCGCGATCAGTTTGGCTTGGTGAGAATGGCCCTTAGTGATATGTACTCGCGACTTCGTACGCGTATATCCCGCTGTTTCTCGTTCCCGTTGGAATTTCCCGTTCCCGTATAGCCTATAGTCTTCCTCATGAATGTGGCTATCATACACAAAAAGAATTTTCAAGATCGGTTCAGTAGATCCAGAGATTACTCCCTACAACCTCACAAACTCACAAACTTTACCTCTTTATAATATTAGTGTAGATAACTATGTCGCAGCCAACTAGCTTAATTAGCTGTTTTATTAACAGCCTAGCCTTTTAATTGAATTGCGCCGTTTAATCAGCGACATTAAACGATATTGAACGAAATATGTCACATAAGTCGCTGAAAAAAAGGCACATTTAAATGAAAAGGCTAGGCAACCAATTAAACAGCTGATTAAGCTAATTGGCTGCGACAGATATACTGTTGTGTATTCTATAAAATACCTACTCAAAAAACGTTCTTTGTTCAATTTTTTTCTTAGGATTGCTATAAAAAAATAGGTACTGTTGGACAACTTTCATTTTAACCGACTTCAAAAAGGAGGAGGTTATATGTTCGACTGTATGTATATTTTTATGTTAGTATGTTCACCGATTTCTTCGTCAATTGTGGACCGATTTTCAAAATTATTTTGTTCATTTCAATTCAAGTACCGACTCAGAATAATTCGCCCATTATACATACTATTTAAAAACCGGCCAAGTGCGAATCGCACGCTCGCACGAGGGGTCCTGTATAATAAACCGTAAAAAACACGTTTTTTGTATGGAAGAAACAATTTTTACTATTTGTTGTTTTAGCAGCAATAATATTAATAATACACACTCTGTGAATATTTCGACTGTCTACCTATTACGGTTCTTGAGATACAGCCTGGTGACAGACAGACGGATGGTCGTACGGACGGATGAACAAACTGCGGAGGCTTAGTAATAGGGTTCCGTTGTTTACCCAACGGGTACAGAACCCTAAAAACTACTCCCTGTGGTAAGGGTACCATAAAGCATATTTATTGAAAGGTACCTAACATCCATTTTTTAACCGACTTCAAAAAAAGAGGAGGTTCTCATTTCGGTTTTATATTTTATTTTTGTCATGTGCATAAACAGTTAAATGTATTTAAAAGATAACTACAAAAAGTATTAACATTAAGTAATAATTAAAGATAACGGACTAATATATAATTTATTACAAATTTTATTACCAAAAACACTACATCTTCTCGATATTAAAACTTAAACAGGAATGATACTATTACCTGGGGTTCTTTTGACCTGCGCAGGCGCCGATGATAGATGACACTCGATATAATCTGTAGCGGGTAACATAACATTTTTTTTAAGGCCGTAGACTCCATTGGGTCGTGTCCCGAAATGACCTTTTTTTTGTTCGGGTCCAATTTCATAATCCATGTGGTATTTTAGAAGGTTTTAAAATGTTTTTGGGGTGATTGGTTCCGTAAAGTTTTTTTTATTTATGAATCGGCTAGCTCTTGACCTCGATCACACCTGATGGAAAGCGATAGATGAGGTCCATGACGAAGCGAGCGTGCCCAGAAGATGCCTTGAGGCACTGGTACTCCCACGCGTCGACGAAACACAGCAGGCTGCTTGACGCCGAACTCCGGTGGGAGGGTGGTCGCGAACCAGGCGGGTGTTACCACCGCAAGAGAAGGATTGGCCAGTCTTATAAGGTGTTACGTGAGACTGTCCAGGATGCGCCGAGCGCTCGGTTTAGTTAAGTGTCTGATGGAACAAATTGCGCTACACGAGGAGGCTCCTTCATGCATCCCAAGAGAGTTTAAGAGATCATTTGAAAAATGAATTTATTTTACAAGTATGTACATAGATTCGGCTACCAGCGACCCTCACCAGGTCATCGGTCCACCTTGTGGGAGGCCTTCCAACGCTGCGTCTTCCGGTACGCGGTCGCCGATGGATGCGAGACGCACAGGACCGGTTGTTGTGGCAACACTTGGGGGAGGCCTATGTCCAGCAGTGGACGTCTTTCGGCTGATATGATGATGATGATGATGATGAAGATATAGATTCACTATGAGCAGAACACACAGTACTTTCATTACGAGTGTTTTGTGTTTCCTGATAGCTACAACCTGAGAGTCTTTAAGTCATGGGTTACTTTTATGCAAGCGTGCTCCATCGTTGACCACATCATCGCTTACTATCAGGTGAGATTGTGGTCACACGCGTTCCTATAAAAAAAGCAAAATAAAAATATTTACTTTATTTGATGCAATTTGTGGCATCAAATCTGAGATTGACCACCAAACTGGATCGGACTGCTACAAAAGTGTTTTTTTTTTTACTTTTTAGTACTTAATGTTTTGCGAACAGGTTTTTTTATAAAAAGAATGAGTTTGCTTCTTTACTATATGTACCATATATCAGTAGAATATCGACCTCGAATAGACAACGCACTTTTGAAACAGAAAAACACCCTTACTTAATTCTGTCTGTTTATTACTCTTTCACGCAAAAACTACTGAATGGATTTTGATGAAATTTGGCACAGAGGTAGGTTATAGTCTGGAATAACACATAGGATACTTTTTATCCCGGGAGTGTGTTCCCTTGGGATAATTTTCGACATTCATGCGGGCAGAGCCTCGGGCGGCAGTCCCAGTTTCCCTTGGTCACGCCATAACTAATTGAGAACGACTTCACAAATTTCATTAATATTTTTTTTACAGTTTTCTAATTCTTTGTAGAAGGTTCTTACAGAAATAAAAGTTAAGAAAATTGCGCAGAAAATATTCTTACGGGTAGGTACGGGATAAAACGGGATGTGCTGTTACGAAGTCGCAGGCAAAAGTTTGCAAATAATAATATTGAACGGTACGGTAGTGAGTTTATAATTTAGCTACGTATCAACCCCACTGAGTTTTAATATGCTACTTATCTACTACAGTACTATCTAGAACTGTACCTACATGTCCTAATTCTCACGTGCAAACTCGGTACCTAGGTCTCGAAATACCATAGACAACTAAATGCATAAACCCATGATTTATCTTGTCTTTATAATAATTTTGTAATGATTTGTTTGACACTATGCCAATTGCTTATATTAGAGCTGTGACATAATATACTAAATCTCGACATAGAACTATCGATATTGTGTAGAATTAAACGTCACTTTTTCATTTTTCTTGTTCCGTACCCGAAGAGTAACCTACGGAACTCTATTACTAGGTTCGTCCGTGCGTCCGTCGGTTAGGGGGCTGTATCTCAAGAACTGTAATAGTTGTTGCTGTGGATTTTTTACAGTGTGTATATTTCTATTGTCGCTATAACAACAAATAATAAAAATTAAGGGAGATCCCTTATAGGAAACGTGTTTTTTTCGGTTTACAGTACGGAATCCTTCGTGCGCGAGTCCGACTCGCACTTGGCCGGTTTTTCATATTCAAAATTCACTCACGTTACGTTACTACACGACAAAAACATTCGTGCTGGGCCCTCTGGTAACCTATAGAAAAGTCGGTTACTCCGTATGCCTAGAATTCTGCCGTTCCCTATAAGGTTCGGTCGTAATATTAAACTAACTAGCCATGACTGAGACAGATAACATCTCTAGATCAAGTTACGTGCAGGGGTGGGCAACATTGTAACCACAATGTGTTTCAGATTTAGGTACTTTTATTTTTTCTTTGACTTCAAAAAAGGGAGCAGGTTCTCAATTCGGCTGTATTTTTTTATTTTTTAGTAGGTACCTTGTAACTCCGTTATTTATGAACCGATTTGAAAAATAGTTATTTCGTCGAAATCGGTTCAGTAGTTTGGTTTTTAAATCCAAATAGCTGGGAAAAAAATCTAATATAAGTCATCCAAGTAAACGAAATTGCGTAGGTATTATTTTGCTATACTGTGATTTTCCAGTGGTGTTTTTTTAGGTGTGGCGTACCACTAAAAAGTGAAAAATACAAAAAAAAATACAACCGATTTCCAAATAATAAAAAAGTCAGTGTCAGGTTGTATCTTGGTCAAAATAAAACTAAGTATGTATTTATAGAATTATAATCATTAAAATCATCAATACAACTCTTTCAGTTAGAATTGATGACAAATGTATTAATTCATGAAATCATAACATTTGGCATTAATTCTAACTGAGAAAGTTGTATTGATGATTTTAATGATTACAGTTCTGTAAATACGTACTTTCTACGGTCGCGAATCATATTTTGACCAACATACAACCTGATACTGACCTGCAAATTGCAAAAAACTTAAGAAATTTTGAATTTCGCGGGCTACCCTGGCGCTTTCACCTTAAAATTTTGAGAATCCAACAGTCTTTATCTCAGAAAGAACGTCACTGTGAGTAGGTAGAACCCAAGACGTACTAATATAAAGCGAATATCGCGAGTTTTGCCTTTTGCCTTAGAATCATCGTTGCGTTGGTACTGTAAACAAAACAACAGACTATCAATTCTATAACACCAAAAATGTTGCTGACCCCCCAGCATCACAGATACTATCAACAGTTCGTTAGGCACAACCATTAAGCACACACGCTGCATTGTGACTAGTGATGTCACGATGGGATTATAATATCTAAAGAAGCGAGATTCCTCTAGCAAAGATGATAGTAACTAAGAATACTAGACTATTTAGCGCTAAACAATACCAATTCGCACTAAGCGTTTCCAAACGTCTTTTATAATGCGCACAGCAAAGGAGTGGAACTCTCTGCCTGTGTCTGTGTTTCCAAAAGCTTACAACCCTAATCTCTTCAAAGTTAGAGTGAACAGGCTCTTTCTGGGTAAGCTCGCTCCATCGTAGACTTTGTCTCTGTCATATCTGACATAGACTAGAGTCAAGAGCAAACCCATCACTAATAAAAAGGACACCACTGCTAGATTAGCTTTCATTGCCTAGGACATTCCCATGGTAATATTATCAAAATCCAAAGTTATTTATTTAAACTAAGCTGGGAATCATTAGTTTTTGAACGTTAAAATTTACATAAAGACAGAACCCAAACGCACGTCACCACTTCTTAGTGTTTAAACACTAGGAAGAGGTAAAGGGCGTCTGTTTCGTCTTGGGAAAAAGAAGTCGCGCAATATGACGTAAATACGTCAATATGCCACCGATACATAATGGACATCCCACCATACGTTTTGGGAATACATTCATTTTGCGTGATTCCCTGCCGGAGTCTGTGTTTCCTGATAGCTACAAACCTGGGGGTATTTAAGTCAAGAGTGAATAGGTTACTTCTAGGCAAGCGTGCTCCATCGTTGACCACATCATCGCTTACCATCAGGTGAGCGTGGTTTAGAAGAAGTACGTGGAGAAACAGAAAGAGTTTTGTAGAATTTTAAAAGCTTTGCTTAACCAATAATCATCATAATCATATCAGCCGAAAGACGTCCACTGCTGAACATATACCTCCCCCAAATGGGGGGTTTGCCATAACCGCCACGCTTGGCAGGCGGCCTGGGTATCGCAGTGTAGCTATAGCAATGTACCTACAGATAATGCTGCTGCCCATTCTCTGGTGAGTCCCTTAGTCGCCTCTTACGACACCCACGGGAAGTGATGGGATGGTGCTATTCTTTTACGTCCGTCACCATACGGAACAAAAAATAATAATACGCAATTATTTCTACCAGCCACACTAGCAATAATGTGCGACCTGCAAAGTCACTAATAGGTCTAAAAAAACAAAAAAAAAACTAAAATCCAAAATTTTCAGCCAAAAATCAAGAAACAAATCCTCTCGAAATAAAAACACCTAATTCCGTCATATGACTCCACAACACACATTCTATAAATATCGACAATAACAAAGGAAACATTACTTATCACAACACTAAATTCATCGACAGAGGCACATCCCTAGCCGTTAAGTGATTTACTGGCATTCGTTGCATTCCTTCACTATAATTCTGTCTCACTCGCTCATCGGGTTAATAGAAGAGAGGGAAGGAGAGAAGTATAGTGTTAGAATGTAGTATAGGATTTTTGTAATAGTACAAATAGTTTTGCTATAGTGGGGTGTATGTTTATACAAGTTATACAACGTGTAGTGGAATAAACGCAATACATGAAAAGGGAAAATAATGAAAGTTATATATAATGATAAGTTACATTGACCCCTTAAGAGCGTGTACGCCGTATGTCATTTCATACAAACTTTCAAGTCCATATTCTTCAAAATGAATGAACCAATTTTAACGAAACTTGGTATGCATACGCTAGATATCTAGGTCTAAATAGTTATCAGAAAACATTTTTGAAAAAGATTTCAGAGGGAGAGAGAGTGCGATTTTAAGTTTTCTATATAATGTGAAAAATCACTACATCCTTCCCCCTGAACTCTTTTTTGAAAAAAAAATCTAGTAACTATTTGTACCTAGATATAGCGTAGGCATACCAAGTTTTATTAAAATCGGTTCATTAAGTGTCGCCGCACACGAGCCACTCGCCACAGCCACAAACGCCGCCACTAGAAGCTAGAAGCGGCCACAAAAGTAGCTGAAGCGCGCGACAGCCACATGTAGCCGGTGGTCGACACTTGCGGTCGGTGGCTGCTACTTTTTTAACCCATACGCGCAGTATCATAATGGACTCTGACGACGAAGGTTTAGGGTGGGGAATCGCGCGAGTGGCGTGTGGCGGCTTTTTGTGTCGGCGTTTAGTGGCCGATGCGGGCCACAAGAAGCAAGCTGCGACGATTTGTAGCGTGTGGCCGCCACCGGCGCCAACCGTGTGCGGCGAGTCCATATAAAATGTATGAAAATTACAGGAAATATGCCAGTGGCGGCGTTTTGTGGTTGTGGCCGGTGGCCCGTGTGCGGGAGCCCTAATTTCGAAAAATAAGAATTTGAAAGTTTGTATGAAAAGCCGTACCGCGTAAACGCTCTTAAGAGGTATTGCGTTTATTTTGTTACACGTTGTCTAGGCTTTTTGTTTTAACACTAGGTATGCTAGGCGCCAGACAAACTTGCAATAAAGTACATTGACCTTTCCCTAATATCCCTTCGTAGAAACCCGAACAATAAAATATGAACCGGTTTTCATTACTAAAGGATCACGATAGAAGTCGATTCAGGACAGCTTTATGTTTTTATTTCTGTTTTTGATAGGTCAATGACTGTTATTGCACATTAAGGTATCTGGCGGCTGCCCTTCAGCTACATCTCGTAAGTCTGGAACACAGTTGGGAAGATAGGAGAGAACTCCGAACACAAAATCAGTTTCGGATCGAATACCTCACGGAAACACACGAACAGATTCGGCTTACGTCACTCACTACTGACGACTGACATCTGTCAAATTAGCTTCCATTCAAACTTCAACACATCGTTCGATACGCTCAGGGGTGGAGTTTCGAGGTACTTCTGTAAAATGTTTGTAATTATTACACCGACACCCATACCTACTAGAGATGGACCAACTAGTCGCCAACAAGTCGAGACAGCAACAGTGCGTAGTAAAAAAAACTTTTTTACAAAAAAAAACCGACTAAAGAAATTAAAGTTATTTTGAACTTTGTAGTGTTTTTTGGAAGTCGGTTTTTTTGTAAAAAACGTTTTTTATTTTTCATTTTTTAGTGGTACCGCACACCTAACAACACCACTGCCTGGAAAGTCACACGAAAGCAAAAATACGCAATTTCGTATTCTTACATGGATGATGTTTCCACATATTTTTTCCAGCTATTTGGATTTAAAAACCAAACTACTGAATCGATTTTGATAAAATTCAAATTCAATGGGACCATTTGGGAAGTATACCCTTTCCAAAACATATAAAAATAAAGTACAAACATCCGAATTGAGAACCTCCTCCTTTTTTAGAAGTCGGTTAAAAAACTATTCATCATCTGCCTAGCCTTTTCCCAACTATGTTGGTGTCGGCTTCCAGTCAAACCGGATTCAACTGAATGTCAATATTTTACGTAGAGCGGCTGCCTACCAGACCTCCACAACCTGGAGAACACTAAAAACTATTAAAAACAATAAACAATGCACCTACTAGTAATTGGGAAAACCAACTATTCGGCCATATTTGGAGAATAGCTAGTAATTGGGAAAATCAACTATTCGGCCACATTTGGAGACTAGTCAGTTAACTAGTCGGCCAAACAGCGACGACTCGTCTTCTAGTCAACTAGTCGGCCAACTATAATAGTCGGCTCGTCTCTAATACCTACCCTTCAATCCGAAACACGACACCGTTGCTTGTCGGCAGAAATATGTACGGTAGCAGTAAGTACCTACTTCCCTGAACGGATTCTTATGATTCGCCAGTACCTACCTATGTACGTTCCTTTGTCAAGTAATTTCTCAGAAATTGATGTTGCGATTTCAAAGGAACTTTTTATTTATATGAGTTGGCATATTTCAACGTTGTTGGTTGTGTAAAAATATTACTCAAGATATTTTGATCCTCTAATATTCGAAAGTCATATTCATATTCTGTAGTCTGGATACCTTAAGCTGACATCAGACGGGCTGCACCGCAGCAACTGCACGTAGTCAATATATTCAACTGCATGCAGTTGCAGTCCATCTGATGGCGTGGCAGCCTTACGTTCTTTAACGACTCTATGCACTCGGAACAGGATTAACTATCCAACTTAAACTTTTGACGCGACCGTACCGCGAACTGTATGCGGTTAGCGATGGACAGCGTACGTCGACACTACACGACTGTAGCTGACCTCGTCAAGTTAAAGCCACGACTATATGCAGTTAATATCGACTCCGCACGACTGCAGCCGACCGCGTGAAGTTGATATCACGACTGTTTGAAGTCGAACGTAGAACTGCATGCAGTTGAATATATGGACTACGTGCAGTTGCTGCGGTGCAGTCCGTCTGAGGGCAGCCTTAGGGTATTTGATATTTTATATTATACGGTGTAAATAATGAAAATTGAAATCAAATGACAATAGATCATGTCAATGTTTCATCCTATATTTTACGTAAAACTTCTCCACTCGAATCAATAAAATTGTCAGTTACAGCTGTATTTCATTCTTAATTCTTTATTGAACAACAAAACAAACTTATGGTACAGTGATAATAAAGTTCGCGAAAAAGACGAACTAAACTCGAAGTTTTCCTGTGAGCAAATCTTTACAGCAGATGCAACGTAACATTTCGATCGGTTCGACTCAATTATTTAAAGTAAATTCACTAATTTCAACAACACCATTTAAAAAATACACTTTTGAACTTACTATTTACACAGTGAAAAAAAAATTAAACAGGCTATTGCCACTTTATGTGGTGACCTGAAAATCTAGTTAAAATTAACCAAATCAAGGATATTCTACTATAAATCTCAGCTTAAGTGCATGTTGATTGTACTAAATACTTCGGAAAACTAGGTTAATTCCTGTCACTGATAGCTTTAACTGATAAAGTAGAGCCATGTCGGTCACAGCTGCTGAACTGTTTAAATCTACCTACCTATCTATCTGTCTATATTATCTATCTTCGTGTGTAAATGAAACTGACTTGTCCAGCAGTGGACGAGTCCGATGACGAGATCACAAAGATTCAGGAAAGCTGTAGGGAAACCAGCACCCTTAGAAAAAACAAACACAGACCGCGTTCCGTATACCGACCTCGCCGCCGAGGTCCGTCGCGACGCCCCATTCAAAACCCTCCCCGACTTTTGCCAACGAGCCAGCCCGCGCCGCTGAGCCTTTAGCTCTAATAACCCCTAATTAATGAAACGACCCAGCCTGTTGTCCCTTGCTGTCCCAAACTGACGCCGCTAAGCCGAGGTCGTATTCCACAGGGAATGCCCTTAGCGAGCGGTCAGTAGTTTTAGCTTGTAGCTAGCTTTGTTGCCTTGGCTGGGGGCCTTAAATTTATTTGAGGCCACCACAGGATAGTCCGGTTAAGCAGTTGATAGCCCTTGCGTGTTAACTTGCTAGAGGTCATACCGAAAAAAAAAAAAAAAAAGTCCAGCAGTGGACGTCTTTCGGCTGATATGATGATGATGACGAAGCGCACGTCAGCCACTGCGCCGCTCAAGTCCTGTGTCTCCTGCCAGCAGTGATTGATGCCTGCGAACGGCGAGCGTTGGGCGGCTCGCTGTCCGATCACAACCAGGCCCGATTCGACGACACGTTGTGTTCCACGCGCGCCTGAATGAGATGTCAGCATGGAGGACGGGCCCCGCTCGGGCCAGATCCTGAGTGATGTGTGTTTCTGTTGCCGCTATAACAACAAATACAAACGGAATAAAATAAATGTAATAGTTAAGTGGGGCTCCCACCCATTCAACAAACGTGATTTTTTGCCATTTTTTTTATAGAATGGTACGGAACCCTCCGTACGCGAGTTCGACTCGCACTTGGCCGGTACCTATATCAGCAACCAACATCACCCTTATGATCACGCACTTCAGTAACACCCTATCTATCTTAAGGCAAATAAAACTATTTCGTTCCGAAATATACACCGTAGGTTACATTCCTGCTGACCCCTTCTCCGATTCACGTTACAACTCAGCTTATCATCGTGTCAGTGTGAAGACAGCCTGTTCAAACATGTCAAGTCATTCACAAGATAATGTGCGTTAGGGCACCGCTCCATAGAAAACTAAGCTACGCGTAAAATATAATCGTGTTTCCTGATCGCTACAAACTGGGTGTATACAACGGAACAAACGGTGTAACGGAATAAACGCAATAAATAAATAAATATCTTGGGACAACTCACACACGGCCATCTGATCCCAAGCTAAGCAGAGCTTGTGTTATGGTAACCAGACAACTGATATACATACTTATATAATTTATAAATACATACATATTTTAGATAAATTACACCCAGACAGAACAAACAATTATGCTAATCACACAAAATTTGTCCTGGGTGGGAATCGAACCCACGACCCTGACCCTGACCCAGTGACCCTGACTGCAAAGCCGGAGCTTTGCAGTCAGGGTCACTAACCACTCGACCAACAGGCCAGGGGGTCGAGTCTGCTATTGCAATCGTGTCTCAATGACCGGTCAATGATCGATTTTTGGCGTATAACGTCAAACTTATGACACATTTCCCATACAAAAACTGTCAAAGTTGTCAAATATTCGATCACTGACCGGTCGTTGAGACACGATTGCAATAGCAGATTTGAGCCCCTGGTCTGTCGTACCTCTCATCTTATTGTACTTACTTATCTTTATGAACAACTTTCACTATGGGACCAATACCGAATTCGCGAAAAAGAACTATGTTATGGTTGTATGTATGGGAAATCATCAAATGACTCCTGCCGCTCTGGGTGGAGCGGGAGGGAGTGTCAGACTCTTACTGACTGAAACCCATCCGTGCTCCTCCTAGTGCCCTTTGCGTTCCAGGAACTTCTTCACAAAATCTGCAACCCTAGCAGACTACAAGGGCTTGAAAGTTTAGATGAAATACCATACGGCGTTAGTGCTCGAGGCTCGCAGGAGTATCGTTGTGTAATGGACGGTCACCGATCCACGGTACAACCTCGGTAAGCATTGCTTAGTCTCGTAGGTCGACCTGTGCTGTTTTTGTTATTTACGAGTAAAAGCAAAAAACTCCTCTAGTTTTCACCGAAATGGTAGGATTCAGATGAATAGAGAATTTAATATAGGTCTTACAAGCTTTTTCCCGGGACTTCGTACACGCATATCCCGTATTTCCCGTTAGTAGGAACGTCCCGTTCCGTAGCCTTCCTCATGAATGTGGCCATCATACACAAAAAGAATTTTCCAAATCCGACTGGTATTTCCAGAGTTTAGCGCGCTCAAATAAACAATTATACTTTTTTGAATTTTAACCATCTCGTCAATCTAAAATGTGGCAATTCTGACCCTCAAGATACAGGCAAATGCCTAGTTTGGGGGTCACCGACCATCCTGATCTGTGAAATATATACTCTTCAAGCTTTATTATAATTGTATATAAATATCGCAGCCAACTGGCGGGGTGTCAGGAAGTGTTAGGGGGTGTTGGGGGTTACAACGTGTTATATTGTGATGCTACATAATCAACGTATTATTAAAAGCCTACATAAGTGACGTGCACAAAAGATGTCACCTAGATCGTAAAAAATCGGCGCATTTAAATAAAAAGGCTAGGCTTTTAATGAAACGGCTGATTAACGTAATTGGCTGCGACTTAGGTATTAGATATCGAGTATGTAGGACACGTTCGCAAAATAATACTCGTATAATTATCTCTATATCAGAGTACAGTCGGCAACCCTACCAAATGTAGCTAACGTGAGAAACCTCGCGGTGCATATTTTTAGTAACAGTGGACAGTTGACTTTACACCTTAGACGTACGAACATACATACACGTATTGAAGACAGAAGGAAAAAAATATCGTTCGAATATTCGGATGACTGCCTTCATTACAGATTATGTAGGCAACGATATGAATGATTCTGGTAATAATGGTTTTGGTTAATTTCTTAATATCTCCCTCAGGTGTACCTCACACCTGCCTAGTGTGAGGTACACCTGAGGGAGATATTAAGAAATCATATAGGTAAATATCATTTATTTTAAAATATTGTTAAAAATATATTTGAAATATTCACAAAAAATTCTTTCATTCATTTGAAACAAAGGCTTCCCACAAGATGGACCGGTGACCTGGTGAGGGTTGAGGCTAACCGATGGATGCGAGACGCACAGGACCGGTTGTTGTGGCGACACTTGGGGGAGGTCTATGTCCAGCAGTGGACGTCTTTTGGCTGATATGATGATGATGATGATTTAATTTGTCACACGGTATAGTTTGAAAAATCTACCACAGTTATTTTTATTTTTTTGTGCTCAAAAGTGACTTCATACACAAAATATAGATATTTTCGTTACGCGTCCGTATTTGGATCACAGAATTTTATATAAGCTCCTAATTAATTTCAACCAAAACGTCTAGTACTCCAATAGATTGGTATCAAATGGCTGCGGCTGGGACAAACAAACACACAGGTGATTCTCGTTTTTTCATAAAGACGCTTGGACCGTGCAAATCTTTCCACATTGCATCGTTCTCATATAAATATATTCGTTTAATTTCCACACGAAATAATGTAACCTTAACATTGTATAAAAATATCGATTTAAAAAAATGTCCGTGGAGTTTCTTGCACGTTCTTCTCCATAGATATCTACGCTTTGGAACGTGCAAATAGCTTCATCTCTTTTGACTGACCGACCTTGGCAATTCAAAACTGCCTGTATAGGGTTTACCTAATTGAAATAAATGTTTTGAGTTTTTTTTACCCCTCAAAATACCATAAACATCGAAAGCATATATTTTAGCAGTCAATTAGTATAGTAAAAGATCTGAGCATAATATAATATAATGTAACAACGCCCAAACCACATCGTCTATCCTAACCACAAGTTATATCACATCTTTATTTAAAATCTCTTTTATCAATAGCATCCTCTATCTTGGCGGGGAGACGATATATCAACGGGTTTCAAAGCATCAGAGATAAGTGACACATTTGATGCATTGCTGCCGAGTACCGCCCGGGATGTGAACGTATGTGTACGTGGTGTATTAAACGATGTTATGAAATGAACCTATGTAAGATGTAAGAGATCGGAACGCAGGCATCTGTAGTTGCTGTGGACTTTTTGTAGATATTGATAATTATGCTCTCTGAGAAGCTCGTGGGTAAATAATAACAGCTGGGTCAATCTTACAGATTCCTTTAATTAAAATAGACCAGTTACTCTTGCTCTCGGCACATTAAAATTTGTCAAGGTCTATTCAGTCAAATAGATAGAGCTAGTTCTGCCGCGCTAGCGACAGCAGCAGCAAGTTGTTTTGCAGCAAAACACGCTCACCGACCCCATTTCCAGCACGGCAGTTCTAACTGTAGATCTCAGACTCTACACGTTCCAAAGAGTATATCCTATGGAGAAGAACGTGCAAGAAACTCTAAAGACATTCTTTTAAATCGATATTTACAAAATCATGGTTACATTCGTTTTGAAACAATGAATTTGTGAAATTATACAATGCAAAAAGAGATTGATACAATGCAAAGATTGTCTTACAATCTTCAGCAGGTCCAACAATGTTTTCACGTCATAATTAGGCTTTTTAGTCGCTGTGGAGCGGACCAGCATTAAGCCAAGCATTTTTATCATCAATGTTCTCGCCTAGTCCTACTAATATTATAAAGGTGAAAGTTTTTATGTTTGTATGTTTGTGTAACAATCAGGCAAAAACGGCTGAAGGGATTTGGATGAAATTTGGCACACATGTAGTTCATATCCTGGAATAAAAAATAGGCTACTTTTTATCCAGTTAAGTGGCATGGATTAATGGAGACTGAGGAGGAAATGGAAACTCAGAGCCGCTGCTGCCTTAGTACTTCAGATTCACAAGTACTAGGAGACCAGAAACATCAAGTACCAGGAGACCAGAAACATGTCATAGTATTTTTGGGCTGGTATAATTATGTAGGTGAAGGGTAGCTGTAGGGTAGGTGTAGGGTAGGTGTTAGGCAGGTGTAGGGTAGGTGTAAGGTAGGTGTAAGGTAGGTGTAGGGTAGGTGTAAGGTAGGTGTAAGGTAGGTGTAGGGTAGGTGTAGGGTAGGTTGTAAGGTAGGTGTAAGGTGTAGGGTAGGTGTAAGGTAGGTGTAAGGTAGGTGTAGGGTAGGTGTAGGGTAGGTGTAGGGTAGGTGTAAGGTAGGTGTAAGGTAGGTGTAGGGTAGGTGTTGGGTTAGGTGTAGGGTGGGTGTTTCCTGAGTAAAAAATGTACAATACAAATCAGGAAACCTTGCTATTTCCGATATTAACGCGGGCGAAGCCGCAGCTGGTAGAAGCTAGTTTATAATATAGTCTGGATAGTGTGCGTTTTAGACAATTTTAAATTTCACCTCATTCAATTCAAATACATAAATTATTATGCGGCGGTATTTTATTATAACACTTCCCATGAAAGATGGGGCTGTTTTAGCAAGTCTGAGACCTAGATTGAACTAATTTGTTCTTATTTTAATGACATATATTCTTCAAGATAATGTTCACGCTTGCTGAAGTAAGCGTGTGGATGGGTGACCATCTTACTCCTCCTTGCCATTGCCGTTGGTCCCGGCTGTCATTTGTAGTTATTTGGCAGTCGTTACGGATTGTCATAAACAAGATAATCTGCCACCAGTCTTGCCAAGAAGTACCGTGCTACCCAGTTACTGGGTTGTGGAAGTCAGATAGACAGCCGCTCCTCATAAAATACTGGTATTCAGCTGAATCCGGTTTGACTGGATGCCGAGCCCAATTAAGTTGGGAAAAAGCTAGGCAGGTGATGACGTTACAGGAATTTTTAAATTTTCAAGGAGTCGTTCAGTCAGAAAGATAAAGCTAATAGCTCAATCTGAAGCGATCATCATCATCATCATCATCATCTTATCAGCCGAAAGACGTCCACTGCTGGACATAAGCCTTCCCTACCCGAATGGGGGCGGTTTGCCATAATCGCCACGCTTGGCAGGCGGGCAGGGTATCGCAGTGTAGCTGTAGCAATGTATCTACAGAGAATGCGGCTGCCCATTCTCTGGTGAGTCCCTTAGTCGTCTCTTACGACACCCACGGGAAGTGATGGAATGGTGCTATTCTTTTACGTCCGACACCATACAGACATCACCCTACATCTAAAGCAATATCCCTCAAAAATTTACCTATTATTACCCCACGCAAGAATCAAACCCATCCTCACGTACGAACAACCAAACCATAGGACTGCAGCTAGAAAACTAATTATACACACACATAATATAATTAGTCTCCCAGCTTGCGGCACACAATTAGCTTCATTGAATCTATGTCCAGCTTCCAATTGGTTTAAATGTACTGGTAGAGAGAGAAGTGGTAACGCTTGTTAGGGAAAATTTATTTTATTCTCTAGCTTAATTTTTAATGGACCTTCACCTTTGAAAATCATCAAATGACTCCTTCTACTCTAGGCGGAGTGGAAGGGAGTGTCAGACTCTTACTGACTAAAACTTATCCGTGCTCCTCCTAATGCCCTTTGTGTTCCAGGGCCGCAGTGACTCTTTCGAACAAATTCCGCAGCCCTGGCAGTTCCATAGCCCTGGCAGTTCCGCAACCCTGGCAAGGACCTTCGCCTTTAATTTCTTCTGCGCAGATTTTGTGGCTACAATTTTTTCCTTTATACAACCCCCTTAAGGTTGAATTTCCAAACATCTCTTCATTTTGACCACCTACATACATCATGAAAGGAAGCTTTGTGCGAAGTTTCATGTTCCTTGATAGTGCTAGCAGTTTCCACTGTGCGTTGATAATTATGTCAGTCACGCAGTTTCCCATTTATACAACGTGTAACAGAATAAACGCAATACCTCTTAAGGGTCATTGTACTCATCATTATGAACAACATTCATTATGGGACCAACACAGAAATCACGGTTTTCACCGCTTAGAGGGTGATTTTACGAAATATTCATTCATAGACCTTGTACACAAAATATAAAGCTTAGGACCAGGGTTTAGCCTGAGTGACGATATGCAAATCTGTATTATTTACGGGAAAAACTGAAAATAATACAAATGGTGAAAAGTTGACTGAAAGACAAAACACAACTTTAACTCCTATATGTACATAAAAACAAGCAAATAGAATAAAATGTCCCATTTATAAATGGTCCGCACTTGGTCGATATTCCGACTAGTCGTACTCAGCGCTTCTCCTCCATATTTATTATGCGCACAGCCAAAGTGTGGAACTCTCTGCCAGCGTCTGTGTTCCTTTCCACATATAACCCGTCCGCCTTCAAAGCAAGAGTGAACACGCATCTTCTGGGCACGCTCGCTCCATTGTAGACCTTATCTATCGCTTTCCATCAGGCGTGATCGAGGTCAAGAGCAAACCCATTCCTTAATATAAAATGGTCCTGGCACATTTCTTTTGTTTTAATTCATAGGCACGTGCTTGACAACTATCTCACCTGATGGTAAACGATGATGTGGGCGAAGATGGAGCACGCTTGCCTAGGAAAGTCCTTCTGTCCGTGACCGGTCCAGCAGTAGTAAAGTTTTGAAAAAAGTCGTAGGTACTGCTACTGAGCTAGTATCACAATATTACAAGGAGCTAATGACATTGTATGCCTGCTCTACCCAATTACTAGATAATACCGATCGTAAGTCTCCGATTACACATAACTATTATTATGAAATCTTAGACTTATTAGTAATGGAAAATATACAGGGTGTAACGCAAACAGGTTTACAAAATTCTCGATAGATAAAAAGTATTCTAAGGCACTGGACACAGAAAAGACGTAAGACGAGAACGGGGCGCGGACATGTCTCTTCCGCGTGCATTTCATACAAAATGTATAGAAGTGTCGCGATGCAAAACATACATATAGAAAGGACAGGGCGCGGACACGACGCTTACTCGTCAGCGCCCTATTCTAAAACATACAGAAAGGACGGGGCAGGGGCACGAGCGGACGAGCGACGGGCGAGAACGGGGGTGCGGGCTGGGCACGGGTGTCGGGACTCGCGCGTCGCTGTCACACACAATTACACCACCACAATTAACCACGTCACGTCCGTGTCTCGTCTGTGCCTCGTCTTTTCTATACTTTAAAGAGTCGCGACGGGCGCCCCGTCTGTGCCCCGTCCGTGAAACGTCCTCGTCTTACATCTTTCTGTGTGTCCAATTACAACCGGATTGAGAACCTCCTCCTTTTTTTTAATACAGATTGTAAACCAATCCTTGCGACTTTATTTAGCCTCAATTCTCTCTACTTCTTGTTCCCTATTTCTACCATTTCGAATACTGCACACAACTGTACTTTGGAGTCGCGTGTCGTCCGTCCATCTCACTTAGGCTCCCCTCCGTGTGTCAATTCGTGGAGAGCACCCATCGTCCTGCACTCTTGTGGCATGCCGGAGTAACGAATCTATAGATTTGTGATTGTGCTTGGTGCAGGATGCTGTGGAGGAATGGAATAGCTAGCTGCTTGAATGTCGGAAGTTATTCCAGGGGAACATTCTACCGCTAAGGATAATAAAGATATATGATGTTTATTTGATACACAGGGAAAGACAATGAAAAAACAAGGGAGTCTACTCTCTAAGCCCGAAGTCCGTAGTTTCGATCTTAGTGTCGGGGGTTTTCTACTCCGTTTCCAAACCCGAACTAAAAACAACTGTCAAATCGTGTTGTCATTCATTCTAAGTTCGGGTTCGGGACTAATCGAAGTCGGTAGGTGGTACGGAGTAGAAAACGTCCGACACTAAGGCAGAAACTACGGACTTCGGGCTTAGAGAGTAGACCCCAAGTTCATCTTAATTTTTAAACGATAAAGTGATGTGACTCTGGTCTACATTACCAAAATTCAGCTAAATACCAGACGCTGGTTTTCAACTGACGCTCAACACAAACACTTGATAACCAGCGTTGGACGTTGGATATTGTGTGTGTAAAAGTATATTTAAAAGCCTAGCCTTTTCATTGAACTGTGCCGTTTAATCAGCGACATAAGTGACATGGGCAAGTCATTAAACGAGATTGAACAAAATATGACATTGAGGTTGCTGAAAAATCGGTGCATTTAAAGAAAAGACTAGGCAACCAATTAAACGCCTGATTAAGCTAATTGGCTGCGAAATTTATACAACCAGTAAAAGAATAAACGCAATAGGTCCTTACCAGAAAACGGGTACAACTTTTACTATGGGACCAACTGCCGGCCCCATACCTACAATTATGTGCACATAACTCGTCAAAATGTAGGTACTGAACATTTTCGCGATTTCGGGGTTGGTCCCATGGTAAAAGTTGTTCATAATGATGAGTACAACGCAATACCTTAAAGGTATTGCGTTTATTCGGTTACATGTTGTATAGTCCCTGAATAGAGCTCAAATACGTTAAAAAATATCCTCAATCGCCACCTGTGATAAAAGCTGACGGAGAAAGATCTATTCTCAAGAAAATTGCCTTTAAACCAATTTAACTTTCAAAGAATCATTCGACTAATCTTCTACCAGCCTCTCTA
This sequence comes from Melanchra persicariae, assembly GCA_947386135.1. Lineage (NCBI taxonomy): Eukaryota > Metazoa > Arthropoda > Insecta > Lepidoptera > Noctuidae > Melanchra > Melanchra persicariae. The sequence continues at coordinate 754,552 of OX376673.1, read as the reverse complement.
CATAAGTCAAAGCATTTATATTAAATAAACCATTTACAGGTATTTTTGAATTGTCAAAGTCAGTCAAACAAAAACTATTTGCACGTTCTAATGCGTAGATGTCTGAAAAGAAATGAAAAGAAACTCCACGGACACTCTTAAACCATTTTATGTTTTACAAAAATACTGGTTACATTATCATTGTTGTTTTTATATGTGAGAACAATGTGCAGCTTGGCAAAAAGAGTTTGGAAAAAATGAGGGCGCCACTAACTCACTTAACGCACCATAATATGGGAAATCAGTAAGAGAATTTAATCAAATCGTTAAAAATAAATGTGGACCAATAAACGTTACTCAAAATCTAACACTTGTCGGCCAAGTAGTGTCGACATCATAGGTTTCCATTTAGTAAAATATTTAGTTCCACTTGTCACCAAATCATACTATTTTTTGCCAAGCTGTAAAGAAAGAAAAAACAATTCTAATTATCAAATATAAAAATAAGCCAATGACAGCTAAGAGATGACCAGTCTCCACCGATGGCGCCCGTTTACGAACATGACGTGTAAATCAGCACCATTCAGCTCAACCAATACAAAAAGAAATACAGTAGCTTTCACCCATATTCACCAAGTTTCTATATTGTATTTTCTATACAAACAAACAAATAGACAGACAGACAAAAAGCCTTGGAATTTAATTAAAATGTCACGTTTTTGACAGGTACCCGCTGAGCTCATTTAGAGTTCCGTGGAGGAGAAACCCTTTAGACAGCTGTTTGTTGGTACTTGTAATTTACTGAGCTGTCAAGGTAGATTAATTTTAGGAGTGTTTACAAGTTTTTTGAACGGTTTTTAGATTATTTAATTAGGTTGAAAGGTGTTTTCTCGCTACTTATATCTGAAGACTTAAATTCATTAGGGATTGGGAATCTAGTACACGTAACAATGAAAATTAGGTCATCCCAAACGACCGTTTTCACATCACAGTTGCTAAACATGAATGAATGAAATGAATTACAATATAGCTGTTTGAATTTGAACGTTTTTACAATTTTTCTATTAATTTGCTTCTTTCGTAGTGTGTGTCCGGTTGGAAATTAATAGGTAATCCATTTTTCAATCACTTCTTGACATCCAATGTATTGTAGCAAGTACGAGAATAAGGTGATCATAACTTAAGAGCGTTTACGCGGTACGGCTTTTCATACAAACTTTCAAATCCTTATTTTTCAAAATGAATGAACCGATTTTAACAAAACTTGGTATGCAAACGCTGGATATCCAGGTCTGAATAGTTATCAGAAAACATTTTTGAAAAAGTTTTCAGAGGGAGAGAGAGAGCGATTTTAAGTTTTCTATAGAAAGTGAAAAATCACCATATCCTTCCCCCTGAACTCTTTTTCAAAAATGTTTTCTGATAACTATTTAGACCTGGATATCTAGCGTATGCATACCAAGTTTCGTTAAAATCGGTTCATTCATTTTGAAGAATAAGGACTTGAAAGTTTGTATGAAATGACATACGGCGTACACGCTCTTAAAAAGATTGCTAGGCTTTACGATAGTGGTGGTAACAGAAGTAATAAGAAAAAAAAGGAAAGAAAGATAGGTATACTTACCCGATTGTTGTCCTCATATTTCTCTGAAATTCCGTAGGTACCGGTAGCCCGAATTAAAGTAAAATTTTATTAAGTACTTCCAAATTGCGGTCGACTGTATTTACTGCTGTAAGCTGTAGGTAATATTTTCAATATATTGTTTAGTATTTATTTAACAATGTATTTACACACATTTAATAAAAAGTAAAACAGAAAAATAGTACAAAGGTGACGCTTGCTGAAGGTGATGGTGTGTTTCAAATGAAATATCAAAATTATCATTTCAACTGACTACATTATTGGTCAGTTTCAAATTAAGTAATGCCAGAAACAATTTCTGAAAATCGATTCAAAGTTAAAAAAAAAGAATTTACACGTTCATCATCATCATCATCATATCAGCCGAAAGACGTCCACTGCTGGACATAGGCCTCCCCCAAGTATCGCCACAACAACCGGTCCTGTGCGTCTCGCATCCATCGGTTACCCGCGACCCTCACCAGGTCATCGGTCCACCTTGTGGGAGGCCTTCCAACGCTGCATCTTCCGGTACGCGGTCGCCACTCCAAAACTTTTCGGCCCCATCGACCATCTGTTCTGCGAGCAATGTGCCTTGCCCACTGCCACTTCAATTTGGCGATCCTTCGGGCTATGTCGGTAACCTTGGTTCTCTTGCGGATATCATCATTCCTGATTCGATCACGCAAGGAAACTCCGAGCATTGCCCTCTCCATTGCCCTTTGGGTGACTTTAAGCCTTCTGATGAGGCCCATTGTGAGCGACCACGTTTCGAGTCCATGGGTTATCACTGGCAACACGCACTGGTCATAGACTTTCGTCTTGAGACACTGTGGTATGTTTACACGTTAATCAAACAATATTATACCAAAAACTGCATTAGGCAATAATCTTAAACATAACTATAACCTAGGAATGTTTAAAAATCATGCTAAACTTCACTATAATACTTCGGTAAATTCTCGACTTTTTATTAGGTTCCTACCGCTTTTCTATTATAACTTATTAAAAGGCGTGAACATAAAAACATAAATAGAACCACGGAACCCATTCTATTCCTTTCAACAACTTGACACAGCGTCTTTATTCGACGTGTCAAACTATGACAATAGATTCTGACGTTTCTATTGTATGTTTTTTTTATAAGCCGACTGAGGTAGTTGGCCATTCAGTCTTTTTAATTAAAGGTGAAAAAAAAATGATTTATTACTACTTTTAAAAGTTGGTTTGAGTGTCGGCGAAATTGAATGGAGATTGTATAAATTATAACATTGCGCCTGTTTGCTTTGAAAGGAATAGGCAGCGGCGAAATGTAGGTACGTAAAAACGTACGGTCAACATGATCCACCAATACAGGGTGGCCATATTGGTGGTCGTACCAGAAGTGCGTGGTCATATCTATGGGTGGTGTTCTGTAGCTGCAGTGTAGAGCAAAGAAAAAATATTATCCAAATAAAAAAATATTGACCATTTTTCAAAAAACCCGAATGGTGGGAGGATGGAACGTCAGCCACTGCGCCACCTAGGAACTGATGCTCCTGAGCATGGCGCAGTGACTGATGCCTGTGCACGGCGAGCAATGGGTAGCTCGCCGTCCGATCAGAACAGGCTCGAGTTGACGGCGCGCTGTGTTCTACGCGCGCCAAACCAGCAGCAGTCAGCATGGGTCGGAGCCCGTTAGGGCCAGAGCCTGCCAGGGTTGCGGAATATGTTCGAAAGAGTTACCGCGGCCCTGGAAAGAAAGGCACTAGGAGGACAAAGGGTGGGTTTTAGTCAGTAAAAGTCTGACACTCCCTGCCGCTCCACCCAGAGCGGGAGGGGTCATTTGATGATTTCCGATCGTCAAAAAAAAAAAAAAATAGGGGAGTAGTGAGATCACGTGTATTTATTTTTTTGTTGAGCGCGAAATTTTCAGAATTTAATTATGTAGATTTTCATCATCATCATATCAACCGATAGACGTCCACTGCTGGACATAGGTCTCCCCCAAATGGGGGGGTTTGCCATAACCGCCACGCTTGGCAGGTGGGTTGGTGATCGTAGTGTAGCTGTAGCAATGTACCTACAGAGAATGCTGTTGCCCATTCTCTGGTGAGTCCCTTAGTCGCCTCTTACGACACCCACGGGAACTGATGGGATGGTGCTATTCTTTTACGTCCGACATCATACGGAATGTAGATTAAACACCAGTATTAAAAGATAATATTCTGTTTTTTTTTTGGTACCTACAGCTTTAGTATTTAAACCTCACAACGAGTCACCAGAAGGGGATAACAATTTGCTAAAAAAACATCACGTGATTTATGTTTTTTTATCCCTAAAAAATCGTAGACAAATATTGGAATTTCTTTCGTATATCAGTCACTTATAGAAGCTCTAAAAGTCAGCTAAGATTTCACCTTTGTTTTTACAGTTTAAAAATAAAATAATAAACTGACTTTATTTGTCCATTCCCAAAGGAGATTCTTATGGAGAAGAACGGACAAGAAACTCCATAGTTAGCACTGGCAACACACACACACGTATACTTTAAAAATACTGATTTTTTTACCAGATTTTAAAGACTAGATTCAGAAGCCAAACCGTAGTTAAAAGTGCTCAAAGATCAATAAGGTCGGTTAAGTTTAGCCAAGAATCGAACGATCTCAAGCTGTATTTAGCTACGTTGTATGACTCACAGTTAGAATTAACTGGTAACTATGTTACTATTGATTTATTACTTACTGCGTAGACGTGGCAATATTTATGTTTGAGTAATTTACTTTGGAGAGTGTGCGCAGGAACTCCACGACCTGATCCCACCCTTTTACCACCGGAATACCAGACTGCTGGGTACCATCCTCACTTGGTCGATATCCCGACTAGTCGAACTCAGCGCTTCTCCGAAGTGTGGAACTCTCTGCCAGCGTCTGTGTTCCCTTCCACATATAACCCGTCTGCCTTCAAAGCAAGAGTGAACAGGCATCTTCTGGGCACGCTCGCTCCATCATAGACCTCATCTATCGCTTTCCATCAGGCGGGAACGAGGTCAAGAGCAAGCCCATTCCTCAAAAAAAAAAATGGCTTTTTGAACAGTGGATCAGTGGGGTAAGAGCTTGACTGCGGAGGTGAAAATCGTGGGTTCGAATCCAGAAAGGCATATACTTTACTTTGTAACTATGTGCCTCGCTTGCGCAAACTATGGTAAGCGGCAGATAAACTTGCAAAAAAGTACATTGACCTTTCCCTAATATCCCGTCATAGATAACCGAACAATAAATAAGGAACCGTTTTTCATTACTAGAGAACGTAAAGTATCACGATAGAAGTCGATTCAGGACAGCCTTTATTTCTGTTTTTGATATTATGAAAGTCAATAAATGTATGGGTCATTGAACGTTTTTGAAATTTATCTGGTGTCTACCATAGTTTTCTTTTAGTTGCTAAAATAATTTGGTGTGTTAAACGCAAATACGAGGTAGGTACAATAATTACAAATATTTCATACATGCCCGGGCAAACTGTAGAACTTATTTTTTTACGAAAGCTACCCAATTTGCCCAACTAGCAACCGTGGTCAAAATGCTTGCATGTCACCTCTTGAACATCCAATTTGATGGAACTCACTCAATTTTCCGCAGCTGTAGTGGTAACGCTGCAGCCGGACGCGGTGAAGAGGGGCGCGACGTACGTGGACGTGCTCACCAAGGCGAAGGAGGTGAGCTAGGCATCGTAGGGGGCCTCCGGCTAAGGGTCACCATGAGTGGAGCCCGGATGTTGGAGATCCCCGGGCCAGCCAGCCAGCGGCCCGACCGCGAACGCTCTAGCCGAAAGGCTCAGGGCGTCTCTAAATGCGGACGACCACCCTATATATCACCCTATATGAATAACGCAGACAACTAGCTTAATCAGCAGTTTCATTGAAAGCCTAGCCTTTTCATTAAACTGCGCCGTTTAATCAGCGGCATTAGTGACATGGGCAAGTCATCAACATGGAAAGGCTAGGCAGTCAATTAAACGGCTGATTAATCCAGTTGGCTGCGACATGAACACATGAACATGTCCAAAAAAATCAAAATAATGTGAAAAAACTTCACACAATTTCTTTCTACTAATTGACCATGAAGCTATACAACTCTACACCTATTTAATGCGATTAATCGTTTATTTTTAACCGAATAATCGTTAAAGACGATTATCTTAAACGGGCCGATTAGTCAGTCATCCGATGAGCCGGAAATAATTGGGACGAGTTTAGCACAAATCGATTAATGAGTTTGAAGACTTCAAGTGGTAGACATCTTTGTTGAAAACAATTTTGCAATTATTCAGCGGGAATTCTCTGCTGAAGACATCAGATGTGCCAGGCTGTACAATCGGTACAAAATACCGGGAAAGTCAGTGGTTATAATCATGCTACATCACGAAGTATTTAATAGTCCTTAAGCGAACAACTTCATAGATGATTTTTTATTTTGTCGGATTATAGCGTGGATATTTTCGAACTATGGATAACAGATGGCGTTAGAAGCGAGTCGTGGGTGCAGGTTACCCACTTTACGGCCGAAGGTCTTAATTTCAGTGTATTATAATGTACTGTGTCATGTACCTAGCTGTACTTTCATTGTGCGATCAGCTAAGGAGTGAAATTCCCTGCCAGAGTCTGTATTTCTTGAGAGCTATGAGCTATGACCTGGGGGTCTTTAAGTCAAGTTATAAAAAGGCTACCTTTTGTCTCGGGAGTTCCTTAGGATAATTTTTGATATTGAAACTGATGGGGCCGCTGGCTGAAGAAAGAAAGAAAGAAAGAAAGAAAGAAAGAAAGAAAGAAAGAAAGAAAGAAAGAAAGAAAGAAAGAAAGAATAATATTTATTTAGCACATACATGAAACACGCACATTACACAGAAATAACAAAACAAAACATAAGTAAGTATGTCAAAAGCTTGCTGTGTCTCACGGCTGCACTAAATCTGATACTGAAGGAAGTAGTGAAATAAAATGCACAAAGAAAACTTCAACAATTAGCACTACAAAGTTTTCTATGTTAAATGATCTTCAAAGATAAGTTTCTCAACTCCCATGATACCTATTAGTTCAACTTGCAATTCGCTTGAAACTGGAGCATAAAAGCAAGCAATGCCAGAGGTCAAACGTAGTATAATTTTAGCTCCCATGTGCATTACAAGCAGGCTCCATTAGAGAGAGCAATGATAATATTAAGTGCACGACGGGTATAGGGTTGCCACAAAGAAGATTTTTTTTTAAATGTCTTATTTAAAAAAAAATTGGAAATCTCTGTATCTATGGTATTTTTTTTTTAGAAAATGGAATGAAATGGAAGTTTAAGTAATTAAAATCGGTTCATTCATTTCTCAAAAATAAGAACTTGAAAGTTTGTATGAAATGCCGTACGTCGTAAACGCTTAAGAAAAGAGTGATCGTTACTTCTAGGCAAGCGTGCTGCAGCTGCTGCTCCATCGTTGATCACATCATCGCTTACCATCAGGTGAAGTACTGGTCCAACGCCTGCCTATCAATAATTAAAAAAAAATACTGAATTTCCATTTACGAGTACTATTCCTACTAATATTATAAATGCGTACTTTCGCATTTATAATATTAGTAACTCGGTCTGGCTGTTACGCTTTCACGCAAAAACGGCTGAACGGAACTTCATGAAATTTGCCAGATATATAGCCTGGGATATGCACTAGGACATAGACTCCTTTTTAACGCGATAACAGACATCCAGGTGGGCGGAGCCGCGGGCGAAAGATAGTAAATTTTCCGTGGCAGCCCTAGCTGCTATATCTCGAGAACTCAGCGTTTTTATCATTACGACTTGTATGATGGGAGCTGGGCATCATTAAAGAGTATCGGACGCATGTTTAGTGCAAAGCTTTTAGGTTTACGGGTGTAAGCAGAGAAGTAGGTGACACCAGTAATGGTATAATGGTGATAATTATGATTTAGTGATACTTTTCTAGGTCAATTTTCGCTCAGTTTTCTTTTAAGGGCTCGGAGCTAAATTATAAGAGCCACAATTATAAGATTTTTTCCACTCGACTCAATGAAATTGACAGCTATATGAGTAGCCCTAGTTGGGAAAAAGCTAGGCAGACGATGATAACAGGGCCTGTTATCATCATCTGCCTTTTTCCCAACTATATATGGGATAAATATGGGTATAATTATATATATGTTTTTACATGAAGCGGCTGTCTACCAGACCCCCACACGGTACCTTCAAGAAGTTACCGGGTTTAGAGCAGTTGTAGATCAGATAGACTGGAAACCAGCTAGGCACAATATAAATTTTGCAAGGCTGGCGTCAGATTATCTACCTTCTGACAATCCGTAACGACTGCCACAGACCTACAAATGTCACCCGAGACCGACAGCTTAACGTGATTTCTGAGACGTGGAGGAGGACCTCGGTATGTTAAGATGGTCACCCATCCACAGACCGACCTCACCCAGCTTTGCTTAACCTTGAAGATCGAATCTTAATATAATATTATGATGATTTTTCCTTATTTCTAGAATCCTAATATTCTAATCTCCAATGTGAGAATATGCAAAGGGGTGATTCCCACCCCTTTGACAAAAATTACCAGCATAAAAGGCACAAGTACCAGTAGTTTCACACTTAACCGACGCGGGAATCGAACCCGCTCCCTCTATCACACAATCCTGCTATTGTCTTATAAAGACGTGTGAACTATTATTTTACTTTGAATGGGAATAGCCCTTTTAAAGTGTGTGTGTTAAATCGAAAAGCACTCACAGAAATACTTTTGATTTGAAAATGTATTTAAATTCATTCGTGTGGAAAATTTATGAAATTGTTCATACTTTTTTAAACGTTCTCAAAAATTAAGTTTTTAAGTGCAAACTCAAACAATATTTGCACTTAAAAAACTTAATTTGGTTCATGAGATACAGCCTGATGACAGCCAAACGGATAGCGGAATCTTAGTAATAGGGTCCCGTTTTAAACCTTAAAAATGAATCCAACGGATTAGCGCTGTGATGATTCTACCAGCTTCTTGGGAATGTGCTCTTTGATAGTTATCACACCATTGTATTTTAATAATTAACAACGTCTTTCTCAATAAATCTATGACCATAACTTCTGCCTACCACTTACAACAGTAAGCATAAAGTCAAATGAACCGAGGTCGGGTGGTTCAATTGTAAGGCATCGGAATTAAATTTATGGGTTCGACGCCCGGGCGGTACATTGAAGTTATTGGTCCCAGTAATTGGTTTAGGAGTCAAGGTATATTGATTCTTCATGATTGTTGTGATACGGGCAGGATTTTAAGCTGAGTCGTGACTCTGTTGAGATAAGCTGTAAGATCGAATTCGCAGAGCAATTGCTTTGTTAATGAGATTTTTCATAATCTCACCACATACAAATTGTACGACATGTAACAGACTGAACGACATACGGCCTCAAGTCTGCTATTACAATAGTGTCAGAATGGTCTATCATTGATTTCATAATTGTTGATTTTGACAGGTTTGCTAATCTCGTACATGACATAATGGTAAATGAATGACAGACGTATGCGGTAATCTGCTAAAATTTTGACAGTTCCTTCGATCAGTGACCTACCATTAGAACGTCATTGTGCAGTCATTGCTTTTCAAAGACATTGAATATTTAGAACCACGATTCTATTACGAGACCATTGACCGACCAATGATCGACCATTATGAATTTAGCAGATTACGAACTTATAGCAAAATGACAATGAGATCGTGTTGGAATGACGAATTTATAAAAAATAGCAATCTTGGGGCCCAGGAAAGAGTCATGGTACTCATCATTATGAACAACTTTTACAGTGGGACCAACCCTGAAAACGTGAAAAAAATAATCAGCTATTCAGTACATTTTGACGAGTTGTCACTTATTCTTAGTTTTTTTTTACTCATCATTAAATAATATAATATAATGGTTCAATCTTCAAGGTTAAGCAAAGCTTGCCGAGGTCGGTCTGTGGATGGGTGACCATCTTAACGTATCGACATTCCTCCGTGCCTTGGAAAGCACGTTAAGCCGTTGGTTCCGGCTGTCATTTGTAGATCTTTGGCAGTCGTTACGGATTGTCAGAAGTCAATAAAATCTAATACCAGTCTTGTCAAGAAGTAGGTAAGTACCTACCTTGTTACCCAGTTAATGGGTTGTGGAGGTCTCGTAGGCAGCTGATTCACGTGAAATACTGGCATTCAGCTGAATCCGGTTTGACTGAGAGCCGACCTCAATATCGTATATAATCATCATCTGCCTAGCCTTATATTATTAATCAGAGAACATGATCTACCTGTGTCCATTGTATCCAAATCTGTTAAGACGTATGTCAGTATGCACTATTCCAATATTAATAAAAATACCACCCACGGTTTCACTTATGAATCATGGTTTAGTTTCCCTCACCATACTGAACTGGGAAAACCGGAACTTTTTTAGCTTCATTTCCAGAAATCCCTGTACACAACTGCATATCCGTAATTTTGTAGCGTAATGATCCTCATAGAATAGAATGCTCTATATTGAAAACAGTATAACTGTTTTCTTATGTTTTTTTTATTAGAGATGGGTTTGCTCTTGACTCTAGTCAATGTCAGAGAGAACAGAGACAAAGTCTACGATGGAGCGAGCTTACCCAGAAGGAGCCTGTTCACTCTAACTTTGAAGAAATTAGGGTTGTAAGCAAAGGTTTGGAAACACAGACGCAGGCAGAGAGTTCCACTCTTTTGCTGTGCGCATTATAAGAGACGTTTGGAAACGCTTAGTGCGAATTGGTGGAATAGCTACAAGGTAGGGATCGTAAGATGCAGAGCGTCTGGATGTCCGACGGTAGAAGGGGGCCGGTGGGATGAGGTCGTGGAGTTCTTGGGCACACTCACCGAAGTACAATCTGTAGAAGACCGATAAGCAGGCAACCTTACGTGCTGTATGTCAATGCTAAATTTCCATGTTCATCATTGTGTTAAATAATTTGAATTCAGAACCCAGTATACTATTGTAGTCTTTGTTCAGAACTAAGTACAGAGTGTTTCAGAAAGGTGTGGATATGGTTAAGGTTGATTTTGGGTAGCTGTTAAACATTAACGAAAATTTGACAAAAAATAAAAAATGAAAATTTTTTCAAAAAAATCGACCAGTAAAAACGACTAAAAATTTACGACGAAATGATTTTTCAAGCAGTCTGTTACAGTCTGTGGCATTTGATTTAGTTGACAGATTTGATGACACCATCTACATCAGACTGCTTGAAAAATCATTTCGTCTGGAACACTCTGTATAGTTCACACGGAAAACAAAACTACTCGGAATACTTAAGCACTTACTTGGTTCTGAATTCAAATTGTAACACAAGATAAATCTAATAACTATTGGACATGGAAATTTAGCATTCGTTTGTATTCAGAAATGCGATGATTTCCGAAGGATATTAAGAAAATAGTTGTACTGTTTACCTCAATTACAGAAAAGATAGAAAAAGAAAACATTGCATAGGTTGACACACTGGGCGGCTTATTAATGCGCGTTTATTCCGTATTTGCGAACAGGCCTTGACTTGAACTGTAGATTTCTAATTAAATAAGGTACTATATCAAAACCAACAATTAACCATTTTGTTCTCTCTTCCACAGGCCAACACCATGACTTAACCACCATACGCCTCCCACAATCACTCCGGCACAAGCTTGCCGCGATGACTGCCTACCTGCGCGTGATCTTCATATGCCTGGCAGTGATAGCCGCTGCCTCCCTGACGCGAGGGGCCTCCTGTCCCTGGGCCTGCTCCTGTAGAGCTGCGGCCGCGGACTGCGCCCATCGGGGGCTCCTGCACGTGCCTAAGAGGCTGCCTACTGATTCGCATCGGCTGTGAGTAGATTTTTTTTGTAATTTTTTTGCGGGAATTACAGGTTGGTAAAATGATAGAATAACAAAATGAGAATATGTCAACAATATATCAACAATATGTCAACACTATATCAACGAAATGTCAACAATATGTCAACAATATGTCAACAATATGTCAAAATGATAATAATAATTATTCGTAATGACGTTGCTGCCAACTGATTCGCATCGGCTGTGAAAATTTTTTTGTCACTTTGTTACGGTAATGACGGGTTGGCAAAATGACGATATGACATCATGACGGAATATGCACATATTAGAATGATTTAGAGATAGAATGAACAAATTAGAATTATTAAATTACCAAATTAATGAAAATAAACCACATTGATTTCCCAACTTATAGAATGTCCAACATTGATTGAAATTTTCATCTTATTAAAACCAAACAGAAATACCGAACTTCATCGTACAATCGCACCAAAAATAAAAATAACAACGTTTAAAAAGTTATTTCTTTATAGAAAAGTTAACATTGTATCGGTAGCTTACAGAAAATAGCTTCCACGATATTGATATAATATCAAAAACCATGAAAACTATCTAAATTACCAATAAACACCCCAACACATTCATGGGGTAAGAAACCCATAGTAATATACCGAAATATTGCAGAAAAACCTTCCGATATTTTCCTTAGGGAAAGAAACCCATGGAATTATTGTAGAGTGGTGAACATTTAGACACGGCAGTTTTGGGCTAAAATATCTTGAATTTGATGAACACCTAGTGTTGTATTGGAAGAATCTTTAGGCCAGTCAAATTAGCTTTGAACCTTGCATAAATTCCTAACTCTGATTTTTTGTTAAATAGTATAATTTCATCTTAGCTTTTCTAACAATATAAAAAAAAATAAACATTTTCCATAACCGGGTCATTTTGAAAAAAATTAAAATTCGTTTATTTCAATAAAAGCTAGGAAAAGCAAGTTTAAATCTCAAATTTTTTTTTACAATATGTAGAGTATCGGTAAAATTAATTTATTTTGTCAGAATTAAATATTTTCTAAGGAAATTTGTTAAATAATTGGTCAAGTGTGTTTAATTTTTTTATTATTAAGTCAGACATGACCTTTATATTAAAATTAAATCCAATTTAATTCAGTTACATTTTTGCCTGAATTGCTATCGCAAAGAAAACTGATATTAATAACTTGTGCTTAAAATAATGTTCAATTTGGTGGGTTAGCGAATTAAGATATTTAATTTTTTAATTTTATGAAAAGAATGTAGTCAATTTTTAAATTCAAAATCAAAAAATAACATTCTATAATAAAATCCGTGGACGTATTTAAAACGTTTAATTTACTGACCTACTTGTAAAACTCGACCTCTTCTACAAATGCTCCAAACAAACATGCCAGTTAATATTTTTTCCCATCGAGTTATTATTGAAACTAACTGTTTTACTAAAAAAAAACGAACATCCGGGGTTTACCTTTTCGCGGAATACATTTTAACATACCTACTTAACGACAAAAGAAGTTAAGAATGAACGCTAAGTTTACCTTATTTTCGGCGTAATTTGACTCGACTACATAATGAACTTTCCTGAAGGCCTTTATAATGTGTTCGAAAGATTAAACTTTATTACGGCCCGGTTCCTCGTACGAAAATAATCATAAAATTATTGTAACAAATTGTCTAACGCGCGTTAATTTAGTCGTGATTGGTTGAATTAGTATCTAATATTTTTCCTGGAATGGGGTACTATCAACGTTCACAACTTATAGGTACTAACTAAACCAGCATTAAAAAAACCGACTTAAAACCTCGTTGGTAGTTATATTTTCGAGCCGTTTGTGGTTGAAACTCTCGGGTCGTGGGGTCCGAGTGCTCATTACTTGTTTACAGATCTGTCAAGACGCTTAGTTGACACTTCGCGTGACCCAAGGGCTGGCTTTTTCCTTGGAAAAAGGATAAGCATTGCCATACAACGTGGCAATGCCGACAGTCTTTTGGGCACACTTCCAGTCGACAGCGATGCGGATGAATTTTTGACGCCATATTTTAGGGTTAACTTAGATAGGATTTTTTATTTTTATTTTTAGTGTATAATATAGTTAGTTATGTATTTATTAAAACAACTTAAAAAGTGAATTTTATTTAAAGACTAAACCATAAAAGAATCAGAATATAATTTTCTATTCTCCAATAGATATTTCCAAATGTAGATTTTATGACAGCAAAAGCCCGATCCTTGAATAATTTTCTCTTTATCTGCCAGATAGTTTTAGATCAAGCGTGCAAGATTCATTCTTATTCGATCCCGTTCAGAAATAAGAAAAGATTTTTCTTCTCTACCGATTCATAATTCTGCGAACTATGATGAAAAGGGGAGATGGGGCAGTCGGTAAGACAAGTGTTAAGTAAACATTTTTTTTTTCGTTTTGCAGATGTTTTTGTATGTGACTGTTAAATTACCCTAGGAGGCTTTCACTTTGCATTAATACTGACGTAACAAAAAAAAAAACAAATTAAAATACATATTTTTCTTAAGTCAAATTAACTGCATAAAAACACACAGTCACAGTTCCGGCACAGTACCGGCTCCGTGATTAATTTTATTCTTCCATACAATTTTATGAACGTGTCCACACCTGTCAATGTCGGCGACGACACAGTGCTCTCACTCTCACACACGATGTCTGAATCGGCCGTAAGGGTTCCGTTTTACATTCAGACCAACGGAAACCTAAACATGGTTGCTAACTCTTTGCATCTTGTGCCTTTTAATGAACCCAAACTAACAAAGGATAAGCACTGCCATGTAAATTTGCCAAATTGCCATATTGCACGTTGTGCTTTTCTGTAAGTGATGAGGCGCTTAGATTTAAGTTTGTACTGTAAGAATTATAAAGTAATAGTGTACTCATTGTTGAGAACCCTAAATAAATAAATAAATAGTAAATAACGTGGCGACGCCGCCAGTCTTTTGGGCACACTTTCAGTTGACAGCGATGCGAATGAATTTTTGGACCCCATATTTTAGAGTTAACTTAGTTAGGATTTTAGATTTTTATTGAAGTATTTAAAGATATTTAAGTATTTAATTTATTAAAACAATTGTTAACATTAAATAAACATACTAAGCTTAATGAAACAATCATTCATTACCATTTAACCCGCCTTTTTGCAGTCGCTATTCAAATCACAATCTTTAGAGGAAGAATATATCTTACTAGCGTATGCGCGCGACTTCGCTCAACTTAAGTTTTATTTTCGCAAAAAAACGAAGCCTTAAACCGTCTCCAAGATTTAATAGGGGAGATAGAATTAGGCATGAAAGCGTAATATATCAGCTAAGCTTGTACAAAAATAATCAAAGCACTTCTCTCCCCGCCTGTACGTAAGGGTGGGTTCATATTAGCATCATATTGGTCGGATCAGCACGTGCCGACAATCTGTCTTCATGTGTATACAGAGCAAGAATATTATGTTTTTTTTCTTTATACAAAATACAATATTGATTTAAAGTGGTGTTCTGGCTTTAAGGTTGTGAAGAATCTCGTCAATGTAGTTTTAATTGACCCAAAAGATTGATGTGTTGAAGTATATTTATGTGCGGCGTATGTGTGGCAACTGGCAAGCCGACCGATCACTGAGTTGGGGGCAAAGCCTGCGCTCCACCCGCCAAGGCCGGGGCAAGAAAAAACCCTCCACTACCCTCTCTGCCGCAGGCGCCGCCACTGCTGTCGCTGCTGCCGCTGGAGCTCTCATAGGGGGCTCAGGAGGCTCAATAACGGCCCCATTACGCCTCCTCTAGGCAAAGATCAATTTTTGATGCCTGCGGACGGCGAGCCACCCAACACCACTCAACAACACAATCTCACCAGATAGTAGGCGACGATGTGGTTGAAGATGGAGCAGGCTTGCCTGGAAGTAACCTATTCACTCTTGACCTTAAAGACCAACAGGTTGTAGCGTGTTCTTCTTTTCGAGTCGTCAGTTAACTTTTTAGATTGTTTGGGCCCAGTACCTAAGTCGCTACGTTAGTTGCAGAATCGCGCATCGGTAGTATTCAAGAAATCCCCCAAAGTACAGGTATATGGGCACTTGGGGTTGCGGAATTTGTTCGAAAGAGTCACCGTGGCCCTGGAACGCAAAGGGCATTCGGCGGAGCACGGATGGGTTTAAGTCAGTAAGAGTCTGACACTCCCTCCCGCTCCACCCAGAGCGGAAGGAGTCATATGATGATTTCCCGTTCTCAAAAAAAAAGGGGCACTATAATGTGTCGCTTAACTTCAAACTCGGATAAATCCACTCTACCCTGTTAGGAGATATTTAAAAAAAAGTGTTCATAGTCTTAATTTCATGAATTAAAACACAGTATTTTTTTATTATGGCAACATTATTGAAGAAAACGATCCTGTTTAGCCAATTCAGTATTTAAATCATTCATTCTTTCAAAAATGTAATATTTAAGTTGGATTTACCTTCATTTGATATAATGGAATGCAATTTATCTATCTTTGAAAAAACTCAGTGTGGATTTATAGAATTTTGATTTAATGGATTCGGATTTATCTGGATTTGAAAAAACACGATTAGAACTAGGGATGTGGTAGTGGCGAAGTCACGGTATACTATCGACAGTTAATTTGTAGCAGCTAACTGAATAAAACTAAAATAATACTAACAAAATAAGGAAATCTAGTTTTATTTTACAAAAATAGGAGGTATCTAATTTAACCATTTTTAACAAAATTCAATATTTCTTCCGTCAATTTCTTCTTCGTGCATTGGTCGCCCTATCACGTTCTCACTGCTAAGCACTTTTTTATAATATTTCAATTCCACCAATGATGCCCACTCTTGGCCAAAGTGCGTTTCCAGCAATTTGCGAACATCACTCAGTTTTGCTTCATTTACTGGAACTCCAATTGGCAGTCTCTCTGGACTAAAATTTTCAAACGATTGGCCGCGTTTATTGATTATTTTAGCAATTAAATTATTTATTAAAAAAGGAACAGCATATTTAGAAACGATTTACTTAGTTAGTAAAATGCGATAAATTTCTTGATCCTGCTGTATACCTACACAAATCTGATCGGAAAATATAATTAATGTACTCAATATTATATCCTTACATACTTATTATTATATCAGAATCGTTCTGTAACAGTAGAACAACAAAATAATAAAAATCGATAATGATTATGGTTAACACAACACTAGTGCCAACCCAAGATTCCAAACGACGCATAGGTATAGGTATTTCAAACTTACCGAATTGTCGCTCTTTCCTCTTTCTTACGGCGAAGTTTTATATTAGGTCGCTTGCGGGCCTTACTTGGTGACACAATTTTAATGGAATTATCCATGGGAACTGTCCAAATAATAAAAAGAAACAATAAAAAGCGGGAGTGAAAAGTGGTACTGTCGCAGAGTTTACGTGGACTGACGGCCATGTTGAACAAACGCAGTTACCTGATTGGCTCTCATGGACTTAACTACATTTGAAAAAAACTGTCTCATGGATCTATCTGACTTAGATAAAATATTATGATTTTAACGGCTTATTTTCTCAAGAACCATGCGGATTTATACACAACTGATAAAATTGTTTAAAAGCATTTCTTTTTCCGTTTCTTTTGACACCAAAATATTAAAAAATCTCAGAATTGGATTTATCCGAGTTTGAAGTTAAGCGACAAAATTGGTATTTTGTAACAGAAATGAAGCTAGAGCTTGGAGATTCTATAGTCAAGTAATGAGACTGAATTCAAATTCTACTTTGCGTTAATTTTATTTACATAGCCTCAAAAGAACTAAAACAAATAAATTACCCCAAAACAGCCTTTATTTTTAACATTATTTTGCATATGCACGGACAGCAACGGAAATGTAAATTTTTCCTTTTTATTACAACCGGAAGTTGCGTCGGTGGCGCCCCCTTTACGTTCTTTGTGCAATTTAGGGAAAACGCTTTACAAATATGAATATGTATTTCTTTTATTTGGAAAGTACGAAGTCAAAAGAAATTGTGACATTGCCTGAAAAGGGACAAAAAGGATAGTTGGTTTATTTTCTTTGAGTTTTGTTTTTATCGTAATATAGTGAAATTTCGTCCTTAGTGTCGGGCGTTTTCTACTCCGTATCACCTACGGACTTACGATTAGTCCCGAACCCGAACTAAAAACAACTGCCAAATCGTGCTGTCATTCATTCTAAGTTTTATTTCGGAGTCATTAATTCGGACTTCGGGCTTAGAGAGTAGACCCCTTGGCTGGGATCTCAAGGGACCTAGAATTTCTTATCACTTATAGAGACTTCTCGTTTACCTAGTTCCCCAAAAAGGCAGGTCTGGCTCGCCGTCCGATCAGAACCAGGGGGTTTACTCTCTAAGCCCGAAGTCCGTAGTTTCTGCCGGGCGTTTTCTACTCCGTACCGCCACCTACGGACTTACGATTAGTCCCGAACCCGAACTAAGAACAACTGTCAAATCGTGTTGTCATTCATTTTTAGTTCAGATTCGGGACTAATCGTAAATCCTCACCTACGGATTTAAGTAGAAACGGAGTAGAAAACGCCCAACATAAGGCCGAAACTACGGACTTTGGGCTTAGAGAGTGGACCCCCAGGCCCGGGTCAACGTTGCGTTGTGTTCAACGCGTGCCTCAAAGAGATTTCAGCGTTAGTCGGGGCCCGCTAGGGCCAGAGCCTGCCAGGCTTGCGGAATTTTTTCGAAAGAGTCACTGCGGCCCTGGATCGCTAAGAGCATTTGGGGGAACACCGACGGGTTTTAGTCAGTAAGAGCCTGACACTCCCTCCCGCGCCGCCCAGAGCGGCGGGAGTAATTTGATGATGGTGGAAGTCATAGGGTCGCGTTCTGCTACACAGTTAACAAAAAAACGGGCAAGTGTGAGTCAGACTCGCGCACCGAAGGGTCCGATCGAGTCTTGATTTTTTCCGAGGATACATTACCTACGGAAGTTTATAAAATATGAAAGCACTCTCATTATTCTGATAAAAATATAGGTAAGATTAAAAGGTAAACTTAATTTTATTGTTGAAAAAATGTTCTCCCATACATCAATTTGCGTCATGGTCAATTCTTCAACCGAAAATATAAGTCGCATCATAAAATTACAAATTCCCAATTTTCAGACATTTTTGTGTACTCGTACTGAAACATCACATCTATCTTTTTGCCAAATTTCATGAATGTATGTCAACGGGAAGTACCTTATAGGTTTTGATTCCCTTGCGAGCGTCAAAACATGAGCCATAAACGAAGCACAAACGGCCATAACTTTAGATTGCGTTGACTTATAAGTTAGATCTTTTCACTGCTCCAAGGAGTAGCAGATCTTAGTATTTGAATTTCAGCTTGATTCCTCCATGTGTTCCTGAGACAAAGGGTCTTGACAGACGGACAGATAAACAGAGGGACAACAAAGTGGTCCTATAAGGGTTCCGTTTTTGCCGACTGAGATACGGAACCCCAAAAATCGTATAAAATCATTTGAGTCTATTGTTGGGACAAAAACCACTCGTAACACAAACGAAACGTTGTTCGTTACTGCAGTGCGATTCTGTAAACATGTCTATGTGAACACTTGGGCGGGGTGCACGACGGGTCAGTTGTCAAACCATACAAATAAGACGGAATGACAGCTCATTTGTCGTTCACTCCACCTAGGTGTACACCGTGAGATGTCGACAGAATCGACCGGCTGATAGGAACCCACCATCGAAACTAAAACAAAAGAACAACAATATTCTCTTTCTAAAATCAAAGCGGGTACCTAGCGTCTCAGCTTACTTGCTTACCCTCCGATATACAGTGTTGTGTACGATTCGTACAGTCAGATGCGAGAAGTTGTTGGGAATTCATTCATTTTTATTTCTTTGTAAACACGGACACGTAAAGTACATAGGTATTTTTTCATTATAAAATTCTCCATATTTTCCGTCACATGGGCTTACAACAAAAATTTACAATTCCACAAAAAAAATGAAAAATAGTGAAATAAAATACCTATACATAATTTATAGTGAAATCTAATAAAATACTGAAATTCAACGCAATGAGAATCGAATAAAGTTAAGAATGAGGTTCATTGAACATACTTTGGTGGATATTATATTAATTTTTTTCGGTTTGGATGTATTTCGAAATTAAAATTATTGTACACTTTGTAGTGTTTTAACCCACTTCAAAAAAAGGAGGAGGTTGTCAATTCGATTGTATTGCTTTTGTGTTTGTTACCTCATTTCTCTGTCATTTATAAACCGATTTGAAAAAATATATGTGACAGGATTTTGAAATTCTGAAGTATTTATAATTCGAAATTCTAAAGTATTTATATTTCGACATTCTGAAGTATTCATTTCAGAATGTATAAAATACCCAATTATTTTCCAGTTTCAGATGTACGAACTTTTAAATAAATCCCAATAAATATTCTATTTTTAAAACATTTCATGAAAATTGCTATTTCGATGTACCCACACATACTTTTGTTCGTGACTGTACAAAGAGCAGTCCAATGAGGATCATTTGCAGGATTCCTTCCGAGCGTTTTATGAAAGTAGGGAGCCGCGGGCCAGGAGGGGAACCAAGTTACAATACTTGTACGAGACTGTCTTGAAGTGTTTCGAGGAGAAGAGATTTAGTTATTTATTTACCAACTTGTAAAGAAAGCAAATATGTACATTTAGGACTCGCACAGAACTAATCTATACTGCTAATATTATAAAGAGCAAAGATTTGTACTTTTGTGTGTATGTATGTTTGTAATGAATAAACTTAAAAACTACTGTGCCGATTTCAAAAATTCTTTCACCAATGGAAAGCTGCATTATTAGGGAGTAACATAGGCTATATTTTATCCACTTAGTCCCACGGGAACGGGAACTACGCGGGTGAAACTGCGGCGTTCTGCTAGTTACAGAATAAAGCAAAATAATAACTAACTCTAACCTGTGCGAGCTCCTATTGAGTTAAAAATAATTTAACAAAGTTATAATTGACGCCATTTTCAACTCAAAATGAATTGACGCAAATTGATGATTTGTGGATCATTTCCTGGCCCCGTTTCGAGTTACAAAACTCATACAAAAAAGACATGCATACTCATAAAAGACAATAAAATACACTATACTTTAGCAACCTCATTTATTTTTTTTAAATCTTACCTATATATGATCAGTTAAAATATTAATTGGCGGATTTTTCAATTCAAAATATTTATAGATTTTTCTTATAAATAAGCCTCTAAGTAAATAAAGCTAAGAAGATAGTCTAGGTTCCTAGGATATTTTCTGCCAAACTATTTTGGTTTTGTGCTACTCTATTTCGAATTAAGAATTATTTCGAATTCGAATTAATAATTAAACAAACGAACGCATTTTAACTAACTTTAAATTCGTATTTAAACTAATCATACAGTTAGATTTGTATATCAAAGAGGCTGTATAAGACTAATGAACGTAACAGACAGATGTGTTGCTGGGGAGCTTGTTGCGCCACTTCTTCTTCCCAGCTAAAACACTAGGAAGTGGTGACGGGTGGGCGTTTTGGGAGACTGTCTTTATGTAAAATTTGACGCTCAAATAGGCTGGCTCTCAGCCTAATTTGAATAAATGACTTTTGATTTTGATTTGAGCAATCGTAAGCTTGGGGTCTAAATGCACCCCACTGTCGACACTTCCGGACTCTCTCCGAACGTATCAATTTCATGGTCACCCCACAATCTCGCCAGCGGCACCGTCTCGTCTTCTCTTCCAATGATCGTTTCCGCTCAATAGCTTCTCTATATTATATGCTCAGAAAAGTCTCTTAAACTGTGCTTTGTACTTAAATTATTGTGGCTTAGAAGATCTTCGTGAGCCTCTGGGTGTTTTTGGATTGCTTTGAATCGAATAAATTGATTCATTGGCACTTGTATATAGCCCGCTACACATTCCCAAACCACTGCAACTCCTGAAAGCCAGAATCAACATTGGCGACCACCAGAAAAACGCCGAGTCAATGAAGCTCGACGAGTCCCGGAGAAATGATTCAACTGTCTTGGATCCCGCAACGAAATTATTCAGAAAATAACTGCGGAGGAGTAGGAAACAAAAAAATATAACTTCCACTTGATGAAAAAATAAATTGGCACTTGTATTTATAAAGTAAACCTTTCGAGACACGGAGAGAAAAAATTACGCGCGCGCCTCTAGCGGCGAAATTTAGAAGTTGCCTAAGAACGACACTTGCAGTGTTGCCAACACCAATTTATTACATTCCCCGAAAATCTAAATCAAATTCCCTAACTTGAGATTCTCAGCAGTTTGGAAAATTACCCACACGTTGGCAACGCTGTGCGAAAGCTGTCAAAGTGTCGTTCTTAGACAGCTTCACAATTTTGACACTAGCGGCGCTAGTTAGAATCTTTGCATCGCCAATACAACGTCTAATAAAATAAACGCAATACCTGACTTCCCCATATATGTATTTCTGTGCGCATAACTCGACAAAATGTACTGAACAGCTGATTTCTATAGCGATTTCGGGTACGGTCCCATAGTAAAAGTTGTTCATAATGATAAGTACAATGACCCCTTAAGATGTTTTGCGTTTTTTCTGTTACACCTTGTATTTGGCCCACACATCTGCCTTTGGTTGAAACACACGGTACAATTTTATTCCCAGACCAAAAATAAATACTACATTATGGGCCTTCCCTGCTCACCCCCAAAGCTATTAATATCAATTATCATTCGGAAACAGTTCAGCAAATACTGTATTATTGCGCACTTTGTCAAAAGAGGGTCGGCAGGGGACGATAAGGAGGTCTTTTACTAGGTGATGAAGAAAAAGATGGGTCTAATAGAATATAAATATATAATAAAAATATATAGTAATAAAAATGTGCAGTGTTGGTTATTGCAATGGATTTTTATTACGGCTTGAGACAAGAAAAGAAAGAAAGAAAAAACTAGCCAAGTGCGAGTCGGACTTGCTCACGAAGGGTTCCGTACAATTATCTATAAAATAAACGGCAAAAAAATCACGTTTGTTGTATGGGAGCCCCCCACGAATATTTGTTTTATTTTTTATTTTTGAAGAGAATAAATAACTAAATATCCTGTGAATATTTCAAGCGTCTACCTGTTGCTGTTATCAATATCGAGCAAAAACGAGCAAAAAAATCACGTTTAAAATAGTATTTGTTGTTATAGCGGCAACAGAAATACATCATCTGTGAAAATTTCAACTGTCTACCTATCACGGTTCATGGGATACAGCCTGGTGACAGACAGACGGACAGCGGAGTCTTAGTAATAGGGTCCCCTTGGGATACGAAACCCCAAAAACTAAACAATATAAAAAGTTTTTAAGAACCCTCATAGTTTCGCCATGTCCGTCCGGTCACTGTCTCTGTCTTGAACGATCTCTGGACAAGTTTGCCCCGCAAACCTGATCAGATCATCATCATCATCACACCACCTTCGCCGCGGTCGACCTCGACGACGTCGTCCTTCCTCAGGTGTCCAGTGAGTGACGATCCTCGCCCACCTCTCCGAGTGCATTCCTGCGACTTGGCCAGCCCACTCCCACTTCAGCCTAGCTGTTTTTTCCCCAACTTCTATTACTTTAGTAATGGAGTGAAAAAACTAGTTGATTCATGAAAATTTCTGCAGAGTTTTTTCCCCAAAATATTACCGAAAATCCAGTCCAAATTTTCCTTTACACTTTGACTACTAAATCAAAGGGACAGTTTTCAATAAAGCTGATCAATTGTCCGCATAGCGCAGTCCTGGCTCTCTGCCAAGCCCGCATTGGACGCAGCGTAAGGGGCATTAAATGTGCAATCTAGGGGGAAGAAAATTAAATAGGAGTATTTATTAGGTGTCTGCTAACGAAAATGGTAGCGTTCCAAGCCCGTGAGTGCCGTGAGAGGAAAATAAGGAATGAAAACCGGGGATAGGGAAAGATTTTTACAATATGGTAGTTTTGGCAAGTAATGTAGTAACTATCTAACATAATCTAACATAACAAATCAACGGATTCCGTTTACAAATTACATGTTCTTTTTCTAAAATTTGTTCCTACATATACAGGGTGTCCTAGAATTGCGTGGTCATATTTAAGTGTGGTGTTCTGTAGCTGATATACAGTAGTTTGCAATAACAAAATTTAAAAAAAAATTGTTTTTTTTTTTCAAAAATCTATCTCAGAAAACGATTAATATGTTCCAAGAAAAACACTTTTCAAGCTGTCTGATGCAGTTGGTGGAGGTTATTTTAGTTTAATCGCAGATTCGATGCCACCAACTGTATCAGACAGCCTGAAATATTTTAATATGTTGTTTTTTTTTAACGTTTTAGTAACTTTTGCAGATTGGTTTTTTTTTTAACTGTATTTTTAATTTTGATTTTGTTTATTTACTGTTTAGCAGCATGAGCACTACAGAACACCAGCCTTAAATATGACCACGCAATTCTAGAACATCCTGTATACAGAGTGTATCAGAAATGCGACGTTGGTCATAATATTTAAGATTGCTGTTCTTATTTGACAATACAAAACAATAGCAAAATAAAAATAAAAAATCTATTAATCTATTCAAAAAACTCAACTAAAAAATTCTAATAAAAGTTCCCAACAAAATAATGTGTCCGGAACGAGGTTGAAAGGAGTAATTATTTAATAGAAAATAGTTGTGATTCCAATACTATTGGTATTTATAATAATATTCTGGCGGCTCTCCCCTGTCAAAATAACTCCACAATAACTGACAAATGCTTGCACTGTCTGGAGACCTGTCCAGACAGTGCAAGCATTTGTCAGTCTTTTGAGGAAAGTGCCACTCAAATCTGTGTGGCACTTTCCTCAAAAGGCCACCTCAGACAATAACCTACATGGTTCTCGTATGATTTGACCAGTACAATTTGTATGGACTTCAAAAGAGACTGTGACCTCTGAGTTTGTTTCGGTGTTTCTTCTCAGGGTAGTCAGCTAGGAAACACCGGCCTCAAATAACTTAAAATGACCAAAAACATTGACGTGTAAAAGTGTTATGTTTAACCCACTTACAAAATAAATATCACTAATCATTTATCATTTAAAAGCCACCAAAAACCTATATAAAATTGTTAAATTGGAAATAAAACGTAGATAACCGTGTAGAATGTACCTAAGAGGTTTGGCGTGGTCTACTGATCAAACCCTCTTTATAAAATTAAAGATAAAAAAACTTTTCCAGCAGTCTGATGCAAGTGGTGGGATCAAATCTGTGATTGAACTAAAATCTAACCGGACGCAGCTGCAGCGGAGCAGCAGACCAATACTTTACGAACGGACACGAAAATCGACAACAAATCTGCCGAAGACGCTGCCCGTTCTTCTACAACTTCTTCAAGTAATCTATTCACTCCCAACTCCAAAATTCGCTGAAACAAATGAGAAATAGTTGTAAATACTTGTCGAACTCAGTAATTATTTGAAGTAGCAGAACTTGCTAGCGTTCGCGTTAGTCGAATAGTTTCACTTGATAGTTTGCAAGAAGGCGGTACAGTCGCGTAGAGAAGAGTTTAGATTGCTTTTATTTTGTACGTTCTTTGTAAGGTATTGTCATTAAATTCTTGATGAGTTGATTTGCAGTAGTTACAAGCTGCCGATCGCGGCTTCGCTCGGTGTTAGCCGGAAAGTATCGCAAGAGTACATTCTCCTGCGGTGGAGGTGTCCGCGACGAGGCGGACGGCGGCGGTGGCCTCTCGCGTCCGGCCCTGGTTCAATCCATGGTCCGGAGCGAGGAGGCATGAGAAGCCGTCACCTCCTTCTGCGAAGCAGTAATGCTAGCGAAGGAGGAGGCGGGCCGCGTGAGGCAGAGAAACCCTCACGCCCCAGCCGCCGCAACATAGGGAGACGCACCGGACGTCGGGAGTCGCTGGGTGATTCCCGGCCACCGTATCTGCGGACGGCGAGCGTTGGGTGGCTCGCCGTCCTATCAAATCCAGGCCCGGGTCGACGGCGCGTTGTGTTCCACGTGCGCCTCAAAGAGATGTCAGTGTAGGAGAAGGGGCCCGTTAGGGCCAGAGCCTGCCAGAGTTGCGTATTTTGTTTGAAAGAGTTACCACGGCCCTGGAAAGCAAAAGGCACTACGAGATGGGTTTTAGTCAGTAAAGAGTCTGACACTCCCTCCCGCTCCACCCAGAGCGGCAGGAGTCATTTGATAATTTTCCATCCACAAAAAAAAGGGTACATTCTTCCGGTATAAAAAGCGTTCTAGAAAGGTGCGGTTGCGTTTACGCGGTACGGCTTTTCATACAAACTTTCAAATCCTTATTTTTCGAAATTAATGAACCGATTTTAATAAAACTTGGTATTCAAACGCTACGTATCTAGATCTAAATAGTTTTCAGAAAAAAAAAACGAAAAAGAGTTCAGGGGAAGTATATGTGATTTTTCACTTTCTATAGAAAACTTAAAATCGCCCTCCCTCTAAAATCTTTTTAAAAAATGTTTTCCGATAACTATTTAGACCTGGATATCTAGCGTATGCATACCAAGTTTCGTTAAAATCGGTTCATTCATTTTGAAGAATAAGGATTTGAAAGTTTGTATGAAATGAGATACGTACACGCTCTTAAGGGTGAAAAATCATTTCTTCGGAGCATTAAGTCGTTTTATCTGATCGTTTTTTTTGTATTGTTTTGATAGTCCGGTTAAGCAGTTGATAACCCTTGTGTGTTAACTTGTTAGTGGTCATTCCTAAAAAAAATATCGTTTTTTTTGTAAAAAGTAAATTTTTGATGTCTTGATATTTTTTCCTTAATGAATATCAGCTTCCCAACATCACTCTTAAATATGACCACGCACTATCTAGAACACCCTCTGTACCTATAGTTAGGAAAAGGCTAGGCAGATGTTAAAGAAAATAAACAAAAAAAAACTTTATTACAGAGACGTTTTTGTTTTTTTTTAAGGATGGGGAAATCATCAAATGACTTCTCCCGCTGTGGGCGGAGCAAAAGGGAATGTCAGACTCTTACTGACTATGATCCATCCGTGTTCCTTCTAATACCCTTTGCATTCCAGGGCCGCGGTGACTCTATCAAACAGATCCTACAGATTATCCCACGTAATAATCGTCATCAACATAAACCTCGTTTCATTAGTACACAAGCTTTCTAATATTGTCCGTTTTAAGAAACAGTAACTCTTCATAATAATTGCGAAGGAATGCACAACTAATAAAATTAGAAACATATAAAGTTACCACTTAGGAGCCGATTTAGCTCGCATCAATAACAGTAACTTGATATTTAACTTAACTGAAATAAACTCACGAACGAATGGGATTGAGTGACTGAACAGAGCGGGAGTGAGTGAATTAATGAATGGGAAGTCGTTCCTGATTGCAATTAGGAGACGAAAATTGTTTGATTGATATGAATGGTTGCAAAGCAAAGAAAAAATTAAATGAACAAATGAATGGAACGTGCATTTTTTTTGGTCGTATCATGTCTGCTTTTTTGGTTAGTTTTTCTACACTATAAGTCAGTGATATCTACAGTGATAAACCGATCAGGTACAACCAGGGAGACTGAAATTCAAAAGCGAATAGGCAGACTATACTTCGTGCTAGATAAACTTGCAATAAAGTACATTGACCTTTCCCTAATATCCCTTCGTAGATACCCGAACAACACATTATGAACCATTTTACATTACTAGAGAACATTAAGGATCACGATAGAAGTAGATTCAGGACTGCTCTAAGTCTTTATTTCTGTTTTTGATTTTAAGAAAGTCAATAAATGTATGTGGGTCAATGACCGTTATTGCACATTTATCTGGAATCTACTATAAGCAATCGTGCTTGGTTGTCGACCACATCACCATAGTAATCATATCAATAATAAAAATATACGACGTAAGTTGGAAAGAAAACATGCAGAAAACCTTTCAATTTATCCTTTTAAAGTATCTAAACATACATTATCTAACTTGTTTTACACCAGAATGAACAAATGTACTCAAAATTATTTTTTAATAGAAAAAAACACCTACCACAAGCTTAGTCTTTTTTTTACCCAATGACTGACTGGTAGAGAAGGCATTGTTGCATTAACTTCGCTTATGTAGTACCACTACATAAGCGGGTCGACGGCGTGTTATGTTCCACGTGCGCCTCATATAGATGTCAGCATAGTAGTCTGGGCCCGCTGCGGCCAGAGCCTGCCAGGATTGCGGAATTTGTTCGAAAGAGTCACCGCGGCCTTGAAACACTAAGAGCATTTGGAGGAATACGGATGGGTTTTAGTCAGTTTTAGTCTGAACTTCCCTTCCGCTCCGACCAGAGCGGAAGGAGTCATTTGATGATTTTTCATTCATTAAAAAAAAGACGCACACTGTACATAGAGTTTACCTGGTTTTTTTTATAGTGATTGAAAAATCAGCCAGTATAGGCTTGTTAAATCTTTGTCCTAACAGGTACTACTATAAAATGACTTCATCCGAAAAAATATCTAAATCTAAACGAATCACTTTTCCTCACACCTGTACCACTGCAGACGGATATTAATCAATGCAAATACTAAGTTTAATTAAAACTGTGTTTAAACTAAAGTCGTTTGCTTCAGACTTCGACTTCGACTTTCATGATGATCGAAAGTAAAAGGTATATTAACGTATAGCTACTTTAAAGGTATTTTGACGATATTGGAGAGCATATATTTGGCTTCCTTTATTAGTTACTTTTATTTAAAATACTTAATTCACTATACAGGGTGTTACAGAAAGGTGTGGCCATATTTAAGGGTGATGTTGGGTAGCTGATATATATTAAAGAAAAAATTGCAAAACAAAAAAAAAGTTACTTTAAAAAAAGAACGGCCAAAAAAACGTCTAAGAAATTTCGAACTTTTAAAAATCAAGGTGTTTGTTTATTTTATATTTGAGCCCCAGATAAGAAACGTGTTTCTTACAGTTTATGGTACGGAACCCTTCGTGTGAGAGTCCAACTCGCATTTGGCCGGTTTTTTTTTCAGAAATTTGTCCTATTAACGATACTGATTGCATGGAAGAACCCTGCCCTGCCCTATAACCCTGTATAAAATCTAAAGCAAAACCATTGGCAAAGCTAAGTTTAAGGCACTGTGATCAACAAAAACCCGGTCACTCTCGGACTGTAGAAAAGAAAGAGAAGCGCGACGACACAATGCTTGCAATTTATTGCCAAATATGAAGCATTGCATCGATTTACTCAAAACTAAGTTGAGTTATTAAATTTCTAAAACAACAAAGTTTTGCATTAAGATTCGATTCATTATTTGGTAAAAATTTTACCAAATAAATAGAGAATAAGTAGGCTAGTAGTACGGGTTTTTTTTTTCTAAGGTCAAAGTTAGAGGTAACATTGATGGTTATTTCTATCGAGGATTTTATTTTTAAACATGTTTCGGAAACAACAGAGTTCTTTGTAATATAGTTGAAATTAACATATATTTTTTTCTGCAGCTTGAAACTAAACAGATTTGGCTAAAATTATGTTACAAAACCAGCAATTTTTCAGTTGTTGTTGTTCACAGCGCCTTAAAATATGAAAATACCAAACCCAAATCAAATAAGTTAGATTTAAAATCATCTTTTCTAAACACGGTAAATGTATGCCATGACACGCTTCAAAATCTTTTTATACGTTCTATAATCTATGGTTTAGAGACATAATCCTCTTTTGAATGTACACAGATGGTCTATTTAATCTGTGCCTGGTCTATGGTATACACTTATAAGTTTATTTATGGTATACTTTGAATAAACAAAAAGATTACAGATGATTTTGAGATTTATACTTATCATATTAGTTTCCGGTTTTTAAGATATTCTTTCTATGAGGAATTTTATCTAATATAAGTGTTTTTGGTTTGGTATATTTTCACATAGTTTCTAAGAGCTTCTCGGCGACTGGGAGCGCAATTAACTGGGACCGCGGTGCCAGTTGCAGGATCTTTTTAATTTTAATATTTTTCTTCCTGCGACTGGGACCACCCGTAAAAACAGTACAGTCAAACAAAAAAAAAATTTAATTAATAATGAAAAATATGCATATTTTATCAATAGTCTCTACAAGTTGTACTTGCAGATACACAAGTCGAGGGAGTCACCAGCGTCTAAAGTAAAACATAAAATGACGTTGTACTTTCTTCACCCTTTCAGTAAACTTTCGCGATGAAAGTAAAACATTGTTGCAACAATAAAACGCCACAAAACGGTTCTAAAATAAACTGCATTGCGTAAGCAATTACTTCTCGTTCGGGAGTTATGTGCGAGCAGTGATGTGGGCAGAAGGTTCAGTGCGGACAAACTGGAAGAGAAATACAACGTGCAATAGTTTAAAACGAGTCATTGTACCATTATGAACAAAACACTATAAGTACGACAAACAATAAAATCGCGAAAAAAATCGTCGGCCCCAAACACTGCACACAGCGCTCAACTCGACAAAATGAACTGAACAGCAATTTTTCACGTTTTCGGAGTTGGTCCCAAATCAAAATAATAGTTCCCGACTTGATTTAATCATTTAAAGTATACAGGGTTATTTGTAAAACACCAACAACCTTTCAGCGGGTGAAAGTACTCATTATAAACAACTTTTGTTATGAGACCAACACTGAAAAATCGAAAACAAAATCAACTGTTTCACACGTTTTCATCGGCTGAATATTGCATTTTGTATGAAACAGCCGATTTATTTTATGATATGTCAGAGTTGGTCCCATAGTAAAAGTTGTTTATCCGGAGTATTTTTACGAATCTTGATATCCCATTCATCTAAAACGGTTCAGGTAGTTTAGGCACTACGGTGTATACGCACACACACATACATACATACATAAACAGTCATAACCCTTCCTTTTGGCTTTGCCACAGTCGGATAAAAAGGGGTATAAAGATTTTGCTTCACATATTTTCTTTGGCCAAAGAATCAGCATTGCCATTCAACGTGGCAATGCTGCCAGTGTTCTGGGCACTTTTGTCATTGACAGCGATGTGGATGAGTTTTTTGATGCCCAATGATCAATTTGTTTTTTACACTTTTTGTACATAATTCGCAATTTTTAGTCTAGTTTGTATACGGGGTTATTTTTTAATGACCGGCCAAATTGTATGCCATGAATATGAACAACTTTCACTATGGGGCCAACTATGAAATCACGAAAAAAAATTCTGCTGTTTCATACAAAAGTTCAATACCTACTCGACTAAAATGTATGAAACAGCTGTTTTTTTTTTTTCGTGATTTCAGAGTTGGTCCCATAGTGAAAGTTGTTCATATTCATGAGTAGAACACCCAGTGAAAATTTGGCTGGTCATTAA
Organism: Melanchra persicariae; assembly: GCA_947386135.1. Taxonomy (NCBI): domain Eukaryota; kingdom Metazoa; phylum Arthropoda; class Insecta; order Lepidoptera; family Noctuidae; genus Melanchra; species Melanchra persicariae. The sequence goes on along the minus strand of OX376673.1, from coordinate 723,706 downwards.
AAAATAACCCCGTATAGTTAGGTTTAGTAGATATAAATAGTTAAGTTCGTTATGTACATTTATTAATCACAATAAATAAATCTCTAACAACATGATAATTAAAAAAAATATATAAAAAAAATCACATATTAATTGTATAGATTTTGTATTTCTTATCAACATTATTCATAATCATGTCTGGAACTTCTGCACTTCATCTGTGTAACACCACCATAATAATAATGATGAATGCCTCTCATAAAGTTTGCAGTAAGCGGATAAATTATGCGCTGCGATGGCGAAACGTTTCGCTGGATCCGAACCCGCTGACTGCTTACTGCAAACACTGCTTATTAATAACTGAACCTTACTTTTTTAGGATTCCGTGCCTTAAATGTGATGATGAAAAAAAACATTTTTTTTTTTATTTCCGACCTCAAACACTGCAAGTCTCCCCGTAAGCAAGACGAGAACAAAAAGGGGGAGGTTCTCAATTCGTGTTTTTTTTATGTTTGTTCGCGCATAACTCCGTCGATTGCCAACCAATTTGAAAACTTCTTTTTTTATTGGAAAGGCTTCCCAAATGGTCCCATGAAAGTTTCATCAAAATCAGTTCAGTGGTTTGGTTTTAAATCCAAATAGCTGGAAAAATATATGAAACTTTTGGAAAAATTTTATTATTTTTTTAATTTTTTTTTAAGTTTTTTCAAGCAGTCTGATGCAGTTGGTGACATCAAATCTGTGATTGAACTAAAGTAAATGCCACCAACTGTCACAAATGGTTTGATAAGCCATTTTTAGGGTTCCGTACCCGAACGGTAAAACAGGACACTATTACTAAGACTCCGCTGTCCGTCCGTTCGTCCGTCTGTCACCAGGCTGTATCTCATGAACCGTGATGGTTAGACAGTTGAAATTTTCACAGATGATGCATTTCTGTTGCCGCTATAACAACAAATATTAAAAACAGAAAAAAAAAATATTTAAGTGGGGGCTCCCATACAACAAACGTGATTTTTTTGGCGTTTTTAATAGATAATAGTACGGAACCCTTCGTGCACGAGTCCGACTTGCACTTGGCTGATTTCTTCTGAACATTGTAGTCTTTTTTGTGGTAGTCTTTTTTTAAAGTAGATATTCTTTTTTGTTTTGCTATTTTTTCCCAAATGTAGGTATATCAGCCACCCAACATCAACTCTTATATTAAATCATGCACTTCTGGAACACCCTGTAGAAAACACATATTTTGAAACAATTACAATTACGTTTATTATTTACCCTAACAAGATTTATTTTCCCATGAAATATGATTACAACAAACACAGCACCTGCCTTTTGATCTCAAGTTGGTTAAATAGATCAAAGCAGTGTATTTGAATATAATTTGTTAGTTTATAAGAATCTGTCTCGCTTCTGTTTTCAATAATGTGCGGTATTGTGTTATTATTGTTTAATGATAAACAGAAAATTAAATCTGGGTTAATAACCTGCGTACGAACGTTACGAGGTTTAGTATTTACAGAAGTATTTATTTATCTGTTTAAATTTTTTTTTAAACCGACTTCCAAAAAAGGAGTAGGTTCTCAATTCGATTGTACTTTTTTTGTGTTTGTTACCTCATATCTCCGGCATTTATAAACCGATCTGAAAAATTCTTGTTTTATGTGAAAGGATATACCTATTTTTCAATTGGTCCCATTTAAATTTTATCAAAATCGGTCAAGCAATTTGGTTTTTAAATCCAAACAGCTGGAAATGCAAGCTTTTTCTTGTGAAATAGTTTTTTATTTTCCACTTTTTAGTGGTACCCCACACCTAACAACACCACTGGAAAGTCACAGAAAAGCAAAAATATGCAATGTATACAAGGATGATTTTTCCACATATTTTTTCCAGCTAAGTATTTGGATTCAAAAACCAAACAGCTGAATCGATTTTGATAAAATTTAAATGGGACCAATTGAAAAGTAGGTATATCCTTTCACATAAAACAAGAATTTTTCAAATCGGTTCATAAATGCCGGAAATATGAGGTGACAAACACAAAAAATACAGTCGAATTGAGAATCTCCTCCTTTTTTTGAAGTCGGTTAAAAACTAAATCTCCCAACTCATATACGCATAAAACCGTAAAATTTCATACCATAAACAGCAAATAATCATAAACAAAAGATAGTGTTGTCCAACAAAATTAAATTAGTCGATTCCCAAGCTAATAAAAAATAATTTAAACGATTATTACTAATAGAATCACTCGGATTCTCACGTCGAGGCGATTGCGGCAATCGTATCGATTATCGGGCAATCGGGAACAGACGATAATTGCTTGCTACGTAATTGTCGGATTTACAAACAACTATCGGAATAGTGATGTTATGAGATGTCGGTTTAAATTTTTATCGATGTTTTTTTGTGATTTTGTTGACGGTATTGTTCTTTACAATATTTGTAAAAGTAGAAAAAATAAACTAATTAGTTTTTTGCTGTTTGTGGCAACGTCATTTTTTGGTCACCCATCCACAGACCGACCTCGGCAAGGGTTGCTTAACCTTGAAGACCGACCCGTGCGGCTGTCGTTACTCAGCCATGAGCTCCACCAACTTAGTTACAAGGTCCTACCTCTCAGAGTTGGCACTATTAACTCACAATATAAGTAACTATGACGCCCCGCGGTCACGCAGAAATGGCACTTAATGGCGCTAAGTGCCACTAAACGGCACACTTCACTAATGCTTTAAGTGCCTCTGAAGTTAGAGCAGGAAGGGTGTTTGAAGATGTGCCTTTCATTATGAATATGAAGATGTGTGGTTCAAGCCAAAGTGTATAGGTTACCTCGAGCAAGAATATTAAATGGAGCTAGTTGGCTGCGAGTTGCAAATTTAACCAAGAGAACTACTGTCAAAATTAGTTCAGATGTTAAGGCGTAAAAATATAACAACAAACAGACAGATATACATTCTCTGTCTATCTGTACCTAACGTCTTCACGTCGCGGTCGTAAGGGCTAAACATGTTCTAGAATAGGACGTGATTATTTCTATCGTGGGTGTACCTATGTTCCCTTTTTTAGGGTTCCGTACCCAAAGGGTAAAAACGGGACCCTATTACTAAGACTTCGCTGTCCGTCCGTCCTTCCGTCCGTCCGTCTGTCACCAGGCTGTATCTCATGAACCGTGATAGTTAAACAGTAGAAATTTTCACAGATGTTTTTGTTGCCGCTATAACCACAAATACTAAAAAACAGAATTAAATACATATTTTATATTTAATATTTTCCCATACAACAAACGTGATTTTTTTGCTCGTTTTTGCTCAATATTGATAACGGCAACAGGTAGACGCTTGAATTATTCTGTGAATATTTAGTAATATATTCACTTTAAAAATAAATAATAAAAATTAAAATAAAACAAATATTTATCCAAATAAAAAACAAACGTGATTTTTTTTGCAGTTTTTTTTATAGATAATGGTACGGAACCCTTCGTGCGCGAGTCCGACTCGCACTTGGCCAGTTTTTTTTATTTGTTTTGATTTCCGTGGAACTATAATATACTATAACAATAAAATACTCGGCGTCAAGCAGCCTGCTGTGTTTCGTCGACGCGTGGGAGTACCAGTGCCTCAAGGCATCTTCTGGGCACGCTCGCTTCATCATGGACCTCATCTATCGCTTTCCATCAGGCGTGATCGAGGTCAAGAGCTAGCCCATTTATAAAAAAAAAAAAATTGGAAGTCAAATGTATTATTTGTAAAAAAAAAATTCAATCGAATTAATTTTCTGTTCGAATGTTCTTTTCAAAGAACCCAAGAACTTTAGGGTCAAAATCCTGCTACATACGAGGGTCATAATCCTCAACAATATTTAGTCGTAAACGGCCAACATTTACAACTAGAATCAACGTCTGCAATCTCAGGAAATAAACCACTTTATTGACGCCGTGGGACTAATGGAGTCCTCTTATGGGGAGTATCGTAAAGGTATCAGTTGTAGCTATTACGGGTTCGAGGTGACCAAGGTTAGATCCCTGTGTTGAATTAGAAGATACTAGCTTTTAGGATTCCGAACGTGCGTTTGTAAAATACGAAACCCTTTTTACCGACTTCAAAAAAAAGGAAGAGGCTCTTCGACTATTTTTTTTTTGTAAATTCGTTCATTGATATTTTCGCCAATTGTCAACCGACTTTGGTTTGAAAGAGGATTTTCCCGGACTGGTCCCATTTTAATTTGGTGAAGATCTGATAAAGAACTTCAGAGATAAGTAACGGAACTCTTCAATAAATGATAGCAAATCTCCCGGGATTGCTGAAATCGCATGCATGCATTGCATGTTATTGTTTACACCAGTTCATAAAATAACATCACGCCGGTACGCTGATGTGTACAAGTCATGGTTTTGGGGTTATCTATTCGGGCATAACTTTATTGTTTATGAACCAATCTTGATGATTCTTTTTGCGTTGGGTTTAGTTAACGCTAAACAGCGCCATGATCGCTCTGTCTGTCCGTCAAAACTAAATTGCTCCGAATCTACTAGACCTCTTTCAGTTAAAAATTGCACATATAAACTTATTAATAGTTCATAATGTGCAATTGACCCAGACACGGACGCATTACTTTTATACATTCATTTTGAATTTAGAAGACCCTATTCTCAAAATTAAGTGGCATTTGGGGGATCAATAGATACGTGTGACATATCAAATAACTTTGACGTTCAAAAAGTACTCGCACTCAGCCTATTTGAATTAATTACTTTTATTTGATTGATTGATAACTTTTCTATTGTTTCAGAGATCTACAAGGCAACAACATCACAATCGTCTTCCAGAGCGACTTCCAAAGTTTGAAGGACTTGAAAACATTGTAAGTATAATATCTACAGACCTTTTTCTCTTCTTGATTTCTGGCTGATCGTTAAGGCGCTGTGAACAACGAAAATTGAAAAATTGCTGGTTTTATACCGTACTTTTAGCCAAATCTGTTTAGTTTCAAAAAAAAATTTGTTCATTTTAACTATATTTCAAAGAGCTTTTTTGTTTCCAAAACATGTTTAAAAATAAAATTCTCGATAGAAATGATCGTCAAAGTTACCTCTAACTTTGACCTTAGAAAAAAACATCTCGTATCTAGCCTACTTATGCCAGTAAAATTTATACCAAATAATGAATCGAATCTTAATGCAAAACATTGTTGTTTTAGATTTTTAATAGCTCAAGTTAGTTTTGAGTAAATCGATAAAATGCTTCATATTTCGCAATAAATTGCAAGCATTGTGTCGTCGCGCTTCTCTTTCTTTTCTATACAGTCTGAGAGAGACCGTTTTTTTACTGATCACAGCGCCACAAAATAACTATTTAGGTACCTAATTACGGCGGTATTGCAAAACGTCTCTTGATGATAGTGAAACTAACGTTAATAATATATGTCTGATGTACTTAGCACTCATTTAACAGGTACAGTAAAACGAGTAACAAAATAAACGCAATACTTGAAAGGTAAAGCTGTAAAGACTAATTTTTTGCTCACTTTTTTCATCGTTTTTTCTCTTCCAGACAACTATCAGAGAACCTGATACACACCATCGAGAGGGATGCCTTCTTAGAACTGAACGCGTTGGAGCGACTGTGAGTATATTTACATGATATATCCATTAATATTACTTTAATTACGTGCAGGCATTTTAATGGTTTTAGACTCCTGAAATACTTTCGATGAGCAGTATTTTCCGATAGATTAATCGTATGCGAAAATCATGTGACTACAATTTCATGACATTCCCCATTCTCTTTTTCATGTAAACATTGATATTTTTTATTATTATTAATAGGCTCGGATTTGACCACTATCTCACCTGATGGTAAGCGATGATGTGGTCGACGATGGAGATGGATGGCACGCTTGCCTAGAAGTAACCTATTCACTCTTGACTTAAAGACATTGCATTCTCGCGTGTCGAATAAGCTTTAATAAAGACAATTTACATTTGGATAAGGTTTCTTTTCTGAGCCAGTTTTGATCGACAAAAAGTAAATAAAAAATGTGTTTTTAATAAGCTAGGAGCAAGGTTATTAAAGACACTTCTTTGTCTTATTAAATGCTCCGATAGTTATATTCTAGCTAACTATTTCAATGGTAAAAACCATTAAAAAGTCTGTGTGCAACACCTCATCACAAACTTACGCCGTATAGAATGTGAAGTTCCAATTGGAATAGTTGACTGCGTTTGTTCCGTATGCAATGACTTTGCAGCGACGTCTTAGCGTTTCTTAACCCTTTTGTTTTTTGTTTTTTTATGCTTGAGTAGAAAGTAAATTTTATGCAATCATGTAAAAGACAATATGTTTTGATTTAAAAAGAAAAAGTAAATGCAGATTGTATTGACTTTTTTCAAATAAACGCAACGATCGCGTATTCGCGCGATGATCGTTTTGTATTAAGACAACGCCGAATGCGATAATCGCATATTCGCGCGATGATCACTTTCTCTTAGAACGCCTTATATCTACGAGTATTCCGGGTACTTTTGAGCCAGTTTTTTTAGGCATAAATTTCAAACTTACCTGGTTAAGAAACGCTGGACTATATTAATATTTCCTTGCAGGAGACTCAACAATAACCGCCTGGGCCACTTGCCAGAGGGGCTATTTTTGAGACTAAGACACCTCCAGAGACTGTGAGTAATTGGCCTGGCGTAGCAGGCCAATGGTGTGGTCCCTGTCCTAAGGTTCTCGGTGTTCACTTACCCCTGGGTGGGGCTGGGCGTTTGGTTTTGGTGAAGTCAAAATTAGGGGAGGTTTCTACTTGGTGTGGCTGCCTATGCCACTAGAGCGAAAAAGCAGATTTTTATGCAAGTGTGCAAAGTTTGTAAACGTGATAAGGAGCTAAGGGTGAAATGAAAAATGCTCATTTGTATCAACGACGTTTTTCAACACATTTATGAAGGAAAAGTTAATAAAATTACATCAACATCGTATTTAGTACGAACTATTGTGAGAAATGGCTCGCAGTTTTTATTTTCTTGCGCCTTGGTTTTTGAGGCAGCTGGCTGCTGCCGATCAGCCTAGATAAATTGAATAAAGTGAATAGGTAGAGACTGCACGACGTATTTTTCCGCACGAGTGCAGAAGTAGAAATAGAAACGCATTGTCAGTGAAATACACTTCATAGTAGGCTAAAAGCGGCAGGATAGGCACCATTTTTGAGTATGTGAGTTGTTACCGTTATTTTTTGAAAAGCAGAGATGAGATTAAATTAGAATTGATAAGAGTACTGCTACTAATAAGGACAAAATAAGGGCATTTTATCACATCAAGTGCCCTTCGTATTCCTCAAAAAGACATTGAGTCCACTTAACGTCATATACAGGATGTTCCAGAAGTGCGGGGTCATATGTAAGGGTTGTGTTCTGTAGCTGATATACAGTAAAGACACAATATCAAAATAGTAAAGTCTAGTCTTTTTTCAAAAAAAAAACCTTTTCTTTGACTTTGTTTTTTTAAAATTTTTTTTTCGAGTTCAGAATAAAGTTTTTTTTTAAGTTAATCGTTCTTAATTTTGATTTTGTTTCTTTACTGTGTGCCAGCTACAGAATACCACCCATAAATATGACCAAACACTTCTGAAACACCCTGTATAGGACACTTGTAAATGTCTCTCGACTCAATGAGGTTATTACAGTTGTCAAAAAATCTCTAGATGAGCATTTCTCTCAGGAGTAAACTTAAGTTGAGTCAAGGAGTTTTACATAATAAAGTTTAACTCTAAACATTTGATATTCTTTCAGTTAGAATTGATGCCAAATGTAGTATTTCATGAAATCATAACATTTGGCATCAATTCTAACTGAAGGAGTTGTATTGATGATTTTAATGATTATAATTCTATAAATACATACTTGCTACGGCCGCGAATCATATTTTGACCAAGATACAACCTGACACTGACCTGCAAATTACAAAAAACTTAAGAAAATTTGAATTTCGCGGGCTACCCTGGCGCTTCCATCTTAAGTATCAGTTGTCATTAACAGGATTTTACTAGACTGATATTTTTGCTGTTGTTTCGCTTTAGACCAGCCGTACTCAACCTTTTTTTCTATCTGGGCCACATTGCGCTTCTACTATTCTCATGATGGGCCACAATAACCAACAGTAAAATAAAATATGAATTTGACACTTTTGAAGTTGTGACAAAAAAGTTTTCCAACTTTGTCACATTGATAATTTGAAGTGATAGGGTGATGAATAGTCACAGCACATCGTCGAGGAGTGAATCAGTACAGAATAGACACATACACATTGATACACTGACTAAATACAACGTGTAACAGAATAAACGCAATACCTCTTAAGGGGTACTCATCATTATGAACAACTTTTACTATGGGGACAACCCCAGCTGTTCAGTACATTTTGTCGAGTTATGCGCACAGAAATGTATGGGGCAGTCGATTTTTTTTTCTCGATTTCAGTGTTGATCCCCTAGTGAAAGTTGTTTATAATGATGAATACAATGACTCTTTAAGAGGTATTGCGTTTATCCTGTTACACGTTGTATAGCATCAATAGTGTGCTACGCTACAGGGCCACACGGAAAAGCGTTCATAAAAGTATTTACAAAATTTTTAGATCCTTGTACAATCCACCAATTAGGCATGCAAACATTGAGAGTAAACTTTAATAACAAAAAAAAAACAAACGTCAGTTAAATTAAAATTAGCAAAAAATAAAATGAACTAATCAATAAAAAATTATAGAATTTAAAACGAGCTTAATAAGAATAAGGAAATACAGAATGTAAATATTGAGTCTAAACTGTAGTGTCAGTAAAAAAATCATTAATTGAATAATATCACTTATCAAGTAATAGGGCTGTCAGTTTCTTTTCAAACATTTGGATTGGATATTTTTTATAACATCTGGTATTTTGTTGGTTTGCGGGCCCGCAGGCCGCAGGTTGAGTATAGCTGCTTTAGACGATCAATCATCACACCAGCTTCAATATCTGGTGTTGATAACTCTAGTCGATCGATTTTGTATCAGACGACGATACATCAATGTGTACTGGCGTCAGATCGATTAGGTATATTGTGTTCTGGACATCGATCGATGAGTATCATATGAAGTCTTGGTGTCAGGTTTAGTTAGGATGTACCACAGATATAGTTAACGCAAGAGCAAGAACTTCGCGTGCCCGTTTCGGTGCCCAGCTTACGATCAAAAGTCGTAAGCACCCACTTTTTTCCCATCACCTAATAGTGCTTGTGTTGACGTCATAGTAGGTAGTCAAAAAATGGCACGCTTGGTTTTCATACAGATCGTGATACTTGCGTTATCTCTGTGGGATGTACAATTTATCTGTAATATTCTAAGAGGTATCCACAATATTATTTTAGTCATGTCATAAGGTTATTTTTGGTAACCGAATGTGACTATAAGCAATGATTGGGAAATTTTAGTGTTTGTGTCAGGTTTGTTACTATATTTAGAATTTAAGTTAAATATACTCTGAGAGATATGCACTATATTATTAAAGTCGCAAAAATATATTTTGCTTTTTTTTTTTTGTCACAAGAACTCGTGACAGGGTATCAAATGCATTCTGCAGTTTAGAGTTGACCTGGTTAGCAAATCATAATCAGAACCTTGTATAAGGTGTTAAAAATTCAATTGATACAATTTCGGTATAATCTTAACAATGTATCATAAAAAAAATGAGCCATGTTAGTTTTTCACATTTAAAAATAATTTAGCAATTTTTTTTTTTTTGTGCACTGTACTTCGGGGATGGGCTTATGGCACGGTGGTCTACATGGAGTACAGTGCGCATAATCAATAAATCTGTGTGTAGTGAAAATATTGCTTACGAAACGGATTGTTTTACATAAAAAAGTTTTTTGATGATTATTTTTTTTGAACAATTCTTTAAATTTCTCGCAGTTGATTTTTTAACGCCATACATTAGCAAAAGGAAATTGAACAGTCTATATAAAGATCACCACGATCGAGTAAGGTTTAGCAACCTCGTAGGACTAGTGAGAAGCCATAGACCAAAAAAAAAAAAATAACGACGACCGTGTCATCGCGCCGACAGTGAACGCCTTTCGGTTTTGGTGTACAACGCGACGATCGCATATTACCGCGATGATCGCTGTGCCATGACGTCGCCATATAGGTATACCGTTTGCTGGCTTATTGTCCAGCATGGGATAGGGCAATGTTTAAAGGTGGTACAGACCGGTGTTACAAAGCGAGCATTCGTGCAGTCAGTACGTAAAAACGAGCACGAACATGTTTTGTTTTATGCGGATTTTACGACACGGAGTAACATAACATGCTAGCTGTGAATGTTTACAGCCCGTAACACGGGTCAGTACTCAGCTTTAGATTGTGGAACAAAAAGAGATTTAGGATTATTTTGACTTCACCAAGCCTAATAACGTGACAGTACCCATCTCCCCGACTCCATAAGCTTGTGCCTAAAACCGGGTTCTTCAGTGTCTATATACCTTTATTTTAATTTCGTTAATTTTCTACCCAACGCCGCTAGCATATAACAACAACATAAAAACAAACAAAACTGTTCTTTTTACGATTTTATGACGATTTTTTTTTTGTTTTTGTGGGAATTTTTTTTTGATTCTTCAGAATTTTTTTTATTTTTTTTATTTAACAATTTATGTACACACATTTTAAAAAAATGTAAATAAGAAGAAGGAAACAGAAAAATAGGTGCAAAGGTGATGCTTATTTCTGAAGAAATCTCTTCCAGCATACCTGCATACCGCTTTTTTATTGTATTTTAGTTCATGGATTTAATCTCTGGTTCCTTGCTTGGATTTTTTGATATGGAACATATATAATGCAATAGATACATATACATTATTATATTGATATCTTTATTTAAAAAATAAAGATATTAAGTAAACCTATTTATACCAGAAAAATATAAAACACTAGAAATAAGCTAAAATCTAGATGTCATAAGTAAATGACGCTGAGCAAACTTCGGATTATATTCAGAAGCGAGGCAGCATTAGTTATTAAAAGCAACAGTACAATAAAAATAACAAATGAGCAACCCTGTTACTAGTAACAATCCGACATTATCTATAAAATAGCTGATTTCCCGTAGGCAAATAAAACCTAGTAAAAAAGAAAATTTTCCCATAAAAATGTCATAAAATCGTCTATAAAATCCCCATGGCTAACAGTATTCGCTTATTCCATCTCATAGCTTCGCTACGGTGTGCCCCCACCCCGTAGGGCTAACCCAACCCCGTAACATAAGCTTTTAATGTACAGAAATAATTTAAAACTTATTTAGAAAAAAAAAACAAGAAAAAATTAACTACTAAAATCATTAGATGTTTTTAACTTCGATATTTTTTTTATCCGTGTATTCTAACATTTTACACAATTTTATCGAATAGACAATTTAAAAATGAAATGAAAAAACGGTATTTTTTCCGTCGAATGTTGTCGCGCAACTTGTAAATGTTTATTTTGAATAATTAGGTAACGAAATGAATTTACTTTATATTTTCATTGTTTTTCAACGCAAGAAAGGATGAATTATATTATTCACAAAATAAATACCATCTTACTATGGTGCAACCACATTTAATTAGCTTGTTCCATTTCATAGTTTTGCAACAGTGCGCCCCCACCCTGTAGGGCTAATCCAACCCCGTAACATAAGCTTTGATTATATAGAAATGATTTAAAACTTATTAAACAAATAGGAAAAATTAACTACTAAAATTATTTCGAAAAGTCATCGGATTTTTTTAACCAAATTTAAAAAAAAGAAATTGTAAGCTTTCCAAGAAAAAGACAACTACGAAATTAACTACAAAAACTTACAAAAAAATCTACAACCTGTATATGTCGCATCCAACTAGCTTAATCAGCCGTTTCATTAAAAGCCTTTTCATTGAACTGCGGCGTTTCATCAGCAACTTATGTTAGGTAGGTACATGGTAAGTCATTAAACGATATTGCACAAAAGATATCAAATTAGTGCATTTAAATGAAAAGGCTAGGCTTTAATGAAACGGCTGACTAAGCTAATTGTTTGCGACATAATTACATATGAAAAATGTATGCACTTATAGGTACGTCCACATGAACTTCAACGAGGAAACAATTTTGTCCATAATGTACCTACCCATTCTAGCTTCTTCCAAAACATATCTACCTAGATAGTGTGAGGAATTATAGGTTATTTATTAAATACAAGCCTGCCACACATTACCAAACCACTGCAACTCCTGAAAGCCAGAATCAACATTGGCGACCACCAGAAAAACGCCGAGCCAATGAAGCTCGACGAGTCCCGGAGAAACGATTCAACTGTCATCATCATCATCATCATCATACCAGCCGAAAGACGTCCACTGCTGGACATAGGCCTCCCCCAAGTGTCGCCACAACAACCGGTCCTGTGCGTCTCGCATCCATGGGTTACCCGCGACCCTCACCAGGTCATCGGTCCACCTTGTGGGAGGCCTTCCAACGCTGCGTCTTCCGGTACGCGGTCGCCACTCCAAAACTTTTCGGCCCCATCGACCATCTGTTCTGCGAGCAATGTGCCCTGCCCACTGCCACTTCAATTTGGCGATCCTTCAGGCTATGTCGGTAACCTTGGTTCTCTTGCGGATATCATCATTCCTGATTCGATCACGCAAGGAAACTCCGAGCATTGCAATTCAACTGTATTCGCAACGAAATTAATCAGAAAATAACAGCGGAGGAGAAGGTTTCTTATTAAATTATATTGAAGACATTTTTTTCACACCATGTGTGAAGTAATAGTATCAAACCTTAACCCAATATTTTCTTTAAAAAATCGTCCAACCTTTTCGTGCACAGAGGCGTGAAACCATGACACAACACCTCAGTGACATAATATTAAACTAACACAATAATCCATTTACTCTGCACATCCGATCCAAGATGGCGGCTTCCGATGTTGCCACAGCTTCCAGTTTAATGACATTAATATTCCTCACGTCGTCCTTGCACATGAGCCGGCATTAATTTGTTGAAGTAGAGTACAGATGACTTTATATATTACTTTTCGTGGTAAAACTTAACACCTTCAGCCTTATATGGACTCGCGCACGAGGGGTTCCGTACATTATCCATAAAAACGGCAAAAAAAATCACGATTGTTGTAAGGGAGCCCCACTTAAGTATTAATTTTATTCTGTTTTTAGTATTATTTTGTTGTTATAGCGGCAGCAGAAATACATTATTTGTGTAAATTTCAACTGTCTAGCTATCACGGTTCATGAGATACAGCCTGGTGACAGACAGTCGGATAGACGGACTGCGGATTCTTAGTAATAGGGTCCTGTTTTTATCCTTTGGGTACCCTAAAAAGCTCAACAGATTTTCTCTTTTTTTTTGGATGAGAAATCATCAATTGATTCCTCCCGGAGCAGCGAATGAACCTCTGGGTGGAGCGGAAGGGATTGAGTGTCAAACTCGTACTGACTAAAACCTATCCGTGTTCCTCTTTATGCTCCTTTCCGTTCCAGTGACTCTTTCGAACAAATTCCGCAACTATGACAGGCTCTGTCCCTAACGAGCTCCGTCTATTTTGCTGACATCTCTAGTGTCAGACTCTTACTAACTAAAATCATGTTTTTCCAAACGCCCTTTGCGTTTCAGGGCTGCGGTGACTCTTCCAAACAATTTCGCAACCCTGGACCTCAACAGTTGCGTTTGAAACCATAGTGTTTTCAGATGATTGAGAGTTTATCAGCAGTCAGCAGAACATACAATTTAACAGAACTGGCTGAATATTAGTGTACTGCCGGTCGATTCTGTCGACATCTCACGGTGTTCACCTAGGCAGAGTGAACGACAAGAGCGCTGTGATTCCATCTTATTTGTATGGTTTGACAACTCACCCGTCGTGCGCCCCGCCAAACTATTCACTTCGACATGCTTACAGAATCGCACTGGTGTATACAATATACTTTTGTGCATAAATATACGTCTTTTTCCCATGGGGCAAGCAGAAACTACTTGTAACCTTACAAAATCCAATTAGATTCAGGGCCAGTACTGATTGAGTGAGATTGATGATACTGATGAGTTTTGATCGTCAACGTTTACATACAGACAGTCCCTCGAAACGCCCGCCCGTCACCACGTCCTAGTGTTTTTTTATTAAGAATAAGTGGCGCAACAAACTCCCTTTTTTATTTTTTTTATGGATGGGAAATCATCAAATGAATCCTTCCGCCCTGGGTGGAGCGGAAGGTAGTGTTAGACTCTTACTGACTAAAACCCATCCGTGCTCCTCGTAGTGCCCTTTGCGTTCCAGGGCCTCGGTGACTCTTTCGAACAAAACCCGCAACCCCGGCAGGCAAAAAACTCCAGCAACATGTTGGAAGAACTTAAATTAAAAATATACTCCGTGTGTTTCCTTGTTTTTCCTTCGTATCCAATCCTTAGGGGAATATTTGCTATCTAAAACATATCAGTTAACAAAACTTAGTTTTACATTAGTCTGTTCTACATCTAAAAAGGTAAAAATAAAAAGATAACCGTATCTTTTTTACATATCTTTTGAAAGGAGCAACTTTGAAAGAGCTTTGAGTTCTAGTCGAGCGTGAGAAGGATAAAAGATGCATAGTACACTGCTGGCCGAGGATACAGACCCAGCTTTTTTTTCGGGTTTATTTTGTGCTTAATCCTTTGGTACCGTTTTTCTTAACTCCACTATGTTTAATTGGTTAGAAAAAAGTGGAATTGAATTTGTTCTTTTAACTTGAATGACCTAATTTTTAAAGGTACATGTTTCTTATAGTTCAACCGATAAGTACCTAGGTAGAAAAAGAATGGTAAACATATAAAATGTACAGCAGCTGTAGGAATTCATTAAAAAGTAGGCTTATTTTACTAGATTTCTTAACTTCTTAATGATTTTTTTTATTTTGTGTTGAGTATTATGAGAACGAATCGTACGAAACGATGCAATAAAGTGTTATTTTAACCAAAACTATGTAAGATGCTAGACTACTGTTTGTTGGTTTATTGTTCCAAGAAAACGTCCCAAGGACATCGTTTTAAAGCGATAAGATTTCCGAGACGTTTCTAAACACGAAAGAACTGCAAATAAATTTTCTCACTAACTCACAAAAATACCTACATATCTCTACAAAAATACGACACATAATTACAAAGATAGTCCAATAATCACGTCCCCAAGTGTAAGAAACACAAAGGCGTCTTTGACGCGGCCATGCGTGGATTATAAGGTTTCCTTCACACCCCCCCTTTCCCCCTCTCCTCAAGCGACAAGAAAATGGCTTCGGACGAAAATATCAAACATTATATAGTAATAAAACTACGTGTTGTAAAGGGTACCGTATTTGCTATATCGGTTTCCGATTCGTTGAATAAAGGACTTTTTTTATGCTGTGAAACGTGGTGTTGGTTTTCGTGGTAGGAGGTGTAAGAATGAAAGAAAAAGTGTATTGCTACGGAACTGACATTAATCTTTATAATTTATACATCTTACTTCTGGACGTATTATAATTGCGAAAGTTCTAATGGATGTTTGTTTCTCAATCACGCCAGAACGGCTCTTAGATCTCGCAGAGATAAGTTCTTATCTGGATGAAAATTGGCACAGAGATAGATTATAGTCAGGAATAGCACTTAAGGATTTTCCGAGGTTCTCGCGGTCAAAGCCACCAGTTTAAGTTATAATTTGTACGAGGTAACTAAACTACAATTTCTTAACTACAGTTTTAACTCTTACCACGCTTAGATAATTCAGGTAGGTAATGACCAGCGGCCCTACCATGACGTGTTAAAGCGTGAGTCGTTCGAGCAAGAAGGAAGGATGGCGGTATACACCCTATATAGCTCCATCCCTCCTTCTCTCTCGAACGACTCACGCTCTAACACGTCATGGTAGGGCCGCAGTTTAAGAAAATAAATGCTATCATTTGAGCTCGCAGCTAAATAAAAACAGTTGCACGTACGGATCTTCCAGGGTTGCGGAATTTGTTCGAAAGAGTCACCGCGGTCCTGGAACACAAAAGGCACTAGAAGCAACACGGATGGGTTTTAGTTAGTAAGTGTCTGACGTCTGACTTGATGATTTTCCATCCTTAAAAAAAAACGGATCGATCTTCGAGGTCAAGTAACGCTTGCCTAGTTCGGTCCAAGGATGGTCGACCATCGATTACATCTCGACACTCCTCCGTGTCTATGATGGTAAGCGATGATGGTCGACGATGGGGCACGCTTGCCTAGAAGTAACCTATTCACTGTTGACTTAAAGACTCCCAGGGACTCCGGCAGCGAACTCCACTCCTTAGCTGTAGGCACAATGAAATTACTACCTAAACGTTTTGTGCGTATGGGTTCCCGATGTCCACCATGTAACCGGGTGCATCATCGTACGTCTTGAAGCCCCATGATGGAACGAACTAGGCAGGAGGAATAAATTGCGCAATCCCGACGCACACTCTACGAAGAGTATCGTTTGCCTAGCCTTTTCCCAACTATATTGGGGTCGGCTCCCAGTCAAACCGAATTCAGCTGAATACCAGTATTTTAACTGGAGCGGCTGCCTACCAGACCTCCACAACCCATTAACTGGGTAACACGGTACTTCTTGGCAAGACTGGTGTCAGATTTTCTGGCTTCTGACAATCCGTAACGACTGCCAAAGATCTACAAATGACAGCCGGGACCAACGGCTTAACGTACTTTCCGAGGCACGGAGGAGTCTCGGTATGTTAAGATGGTCACCCACCCACAGACCAACCTCGGCAAGCGCTGCTTAACCTTAAAGATCGATCCGTGCGGCTGTGTAAACGATAAAAAACCGACACGTTATTCGGTCTAGCCACCCGCTAGGAAATAAAGACACGGGGAAGCCGTCGTCAAAATGTGAAGGACTTATAAACTACCAAATCAACGCTAGTACTCTTTAACTACACAAGTAAAACCGGATGCGTTCCTTATACTCTCAAATAACAGATCAACAATGACTGCTTCATTGAACGTGTCCACGACACTAGTGAGGGGATTAGCTCGATATTTTTATATCGATGAAACGAAAGAATGAATGGAATGAATGGGAATGATTTGGTCGGTCTATGTTGTAGCACGTTCGTTCTGAGTAAGCTTAGCTGTAATGAAGTAAATCGGATTTGGTTGCCTTTTGTTCGAAGTGTTGGACTTATTTTTTGTTTGTTGGTAATAGTAACGTATAATGCGTGAGTTATGGTCGTTTCTGACATCTGTACAATTAGTTTTAATGGTCAGTTTATTTCAATGGCGTAATTGTGGGGCGGATGGCTGTCAACGTGTGTTGTGTTTATAATTGAGAATTTTTTGTCTGTTAAATCTTAAATAATGTTTTGAAGGGTTAAAAAAATATTTTTTTGTTGATTAAGGTTAAGTTTTATTCCAAAAGTATAGATCTGATAAATTACACTGAAAGAAAACCTATTTCCGACTGCCATTTATCCCTGACCGTACCAATGTGTTCCAGAAAGGTGTGGTCATATTTAAGGGTGATGTTGAGTAGCTGATATACATTAAGGAAAAAATTAAAAAACATAAACAAAATTGTTTTTTTTTTAATTCTTCAGGAAAAACATCTAAAAACTTCCGAAGAAATGACTTCTCAAGCAGTCTGATGCAGTTTTTAACATCAAATCTATGATTGAACTAAAGTAAATGCCACCAACTGTGACAAACTGCTTGAAAAATCGGCCCCTTCGATCTTCATTACGATCCTTCGGGCTATATCGGTAACCTTGGTTCTCTTGCGGATATCATCATTCCTGATTCGATCACGCTAGGAAACTCCGAGCATTGCCCTCTCTATTGCCCTTGGGTGACTTTAAGCCTTCTGATGAGGCCCATAACTATTGATATAAATTCAATTAATACACCCGTCACAGCCGTCAGTTGAGAGTGGTCAGCTCTAAACTAACTCATCACTAATAAAAATAAAAAAAAATACCACTGTCTTATTTTAATCTTTATATTTAGAACTCGCTTTTGCCCGCGGCTCCGCCCGCGTCGATGTCGGTTATCGCATAAAAAAGACAGACAGACTTACTTTCGCATTTATAATATAAGAATTCATTGTTTTACATAGTTTCTTGTTTCTTTGCATTGTCCTCACATATAAAAGCAACAAGGATAATGTAACCAAGATTGTTGTAATATATAAAATGATTTAAAAGAGTGTCCGTGGAGTTTTTTGCACATTCTTCTCTCCATAGAGATCTACGCTTTGGAACGTGCAAATAGCTTCATGTTTTTGACTGACCGAACTTGACAATACAAAAGTGAGTGGTGAGTTTATTTGAAATCAATTCTTTGATTCTTGAACCTTCACACTCTCATCGATAACCCACAATCCCCTCACTAGCTGAGCGCCGGCGCACGTTTCTTGCCATCCTGACAGCAAATGATTTATATGAATGTGACTCTACCAGCGGATATTATTATCGAATTTTTTCATTATCCACTGCCCTATTTACTGACATCGCCCTTCTAGCATAGGTGCACGGTCCATCGGACCCTAAGACCACTTTGGGTAACATAAATCTTCATTAGGAGGAGTCGAAAGGTGATGGGATTGGTTACATACAATACTGGGCTCTCTGTATTGCCTCATTTCATCACCACTCTGGCTCAAGGACAACGATGTCCCACACTAGGAATATCTCCTGTATCGTGAGTGCGTTCACAAACATATTTATCGCACAAACACAAACAGCGAGTTTAAAAAAAAGTTGTCACAATATTCGCGATCACTCGACCAAGGAAGGATTCAATCAATCTGCTTCATCATCATCATTTCAGCCGAAAGACGTCCACAGCTGGACATAGGCCTCCTCGCGCGTATCGCCACAATAAGCGGTCCTGTGTGTCTCGCATCCATCGGCTACCAGCGACCCTCACCAGATCATCGGTCCACCTTGTGGGAGGCCTCCCAACGCTGCATCTTCCCGACGACCGACCATCTGTTCTGCCAGCATAGCCCTAACAACTGCCACTTCAGTTTGGCGATCCTTCGGGCTATGTCGGTAACCTTGGTTCTCTTGCGGATATCATCATTCCTGATTCGATCACGCAAGGAAACTCCGAGCATTGCCTTCTACATTGAGTGCCTCCTGCTGGTAATCTACCTGCCTTCCAGTCTAGTCAGAGGCAGCTGAGCTAAGCAATCCTATCAGACCCATCAGGCCTATCAGACCTCCACCACCCAGGAACTGAATGAAATGAATTTTTAATTATTTGAGTAAAAAATTTAAAAGGTAACATCTAAACATCAACCGAGACGTAACGCACCGGATCAGCAGGCTGGATGAAATGGCGACAGGTCACTGGAACAACTTGCGACCCACGGATGCCCCTCAAGTTGAAGGGGAAAATCTATAAGTCCGTGATAAGACCTGTCGTACTGTATGTTGGACTATGAAAAAGATGAATGAAAAATAATTGCATGTAGCGGAGATGAGAATGTTGAGATGGATGTGTGGAGTAACGAGAATGGATAAAATGAGAAATAAGTACATTAGAGGTAGTTTAAAAGTGGCGCCAGTGACGGAAAAGTTGAAAGCGAACTGCTTGTGTTGGTATGGTCATGTGAAGAGGAGGGATGAAACGCATGTAACTAAAAGAGTTATGAATATAAATATGGATGGATTGAGAGGAAGAAGGAGGCCAAAGACAAGATGGATGGATTGTGTGAGGAGCGATATGAAAGAAAAGGGAGTTAGTGATAGTGTGACGGCTGATAGGACAGAATGGAAGAAAAAAACGTGTTGCGCCGACCTCAAGTAACATGGGATAAGGACAGGCAGATGATGATCTAAGTATCGAACAATTTACTTAACTACACCTAACAAAGAGCCATGGGAAAAATAATTTCAATGTTTTGAATATGACTTAGTTCCCAGAACCATTTATTTATTACTTTAGTTCTGCTTCCATGACTTGTTAAACGAGTATAAGTGCTTTAACATACAGTAATATCACGCCTAGTATTCCTCGAAATGTAAGGCAGAGTGCACCTTACCATAGTGCTGCCACATTTCGCGACTCTATTGCTGCTTTTTGGGAATAAATCCAGCATTCGCGTGAAGTCAGGGGAAAAGCTAGTCCTCGTGATAAGTCCTTACATTTTTTGCATAAACCAGGATTCGTTTTTTTTTTAATTGAGGTGTGTTTGCTCTTGACTAGGACAAAAGTGACATAAACTAAGTCTTCATGTCCGACTGGCAGTTCCAGAGATTAACGCGTTCAAGCGTTAACCTCTGAAACTGCCAGTCGTATTTGGAAAACTCACATTTATGAAAAAGGCTATAGGCTATACGGGAATGAGAGAAAACAACCGAACGGATGCTCATACAGTTTCACCAATAAACGAAGTGATTCATGAGGATGGTTTAGATGTTTAAGGTTATGAGGAAGTAGGCTGAAATGTGACGATAAAAAAAAAAAAATGTTTATTTCTTCACTTAAGGATATAACTATGTTAGGTTTGGAGTCACCTTTTAAGCAAAGATTTGCTTGTATTACGATGATTGTTGAAAATGACGAAAAAAATGCTGCTTGGGAGCATACATCAAATATGTGCTCTATTAGTCGCTATGGTAGGCGCTAAATAAACCTGCATTAAAGTTCATTGACCTTTCCCTAATATCCCTTCGTAGATACCCGAACAGTAAGTCATGAACCGTTCTTCATTACTAGAGAACGTAAAGGATTACGATAGAAGTCGATTCAGGGCAGCTTTATGTCTTTATTTCTGCTTTTGATATTAAGAAAGTCAACAAATGTGTGTTAATGACCGTTATGGCAAATTTATCTAGCGCTTACAATAGTATTAGCGTAAAGTTTAGAAACGAGTGCACTAGAATTCCTCAGCAAAATATGTCATTGGTATTTGACTCCCCATAACCCTCCCAACGCAATTTGTTTTTATACGAAAGCGAGACACGGGAATGCTCTCACAAAACCATAGAAAACACCATGACATTTGGTGAAATTGTGTTTCTGATTACACCATAAAAAAACGAGCTGGAGTTGTGATAAATTCTGATTTGTCTGAAACAGTAGATAGCTATGGAGTTATGTGGAATAGGATAAAAAATCCTGCGATGTTCATTGAAAAGGGAGGATCCTCCGACCGGACGGGTGTTGTGTTTGGTGGGCAACTCATCATCATCATCAATTCATTGTAAAACATAAAATGGTTTAAAAGAGTGTCCATGGAGTTTCTTGTACGTTCTTCTCCATAGAGATCTACGCTTTGGAACGTGCAAATAGCTTCATGGTTTTGACTGACTGACTTTCAAAAGTACCTGTGAATGGTTTATTTGAAATAAATGCTTTGACTTTGACTTTGACATCATCAACATATCAGCCGAAAGACGTCCACTGTTGGACATAGGCCTCCCCCAAATGGGCCCCCCCATTTGGGGGCCATAATCGCCACACTTGGCAGGCAGCCTGGGTATCGCAGTGTCGCTGTAGCAATGTCTCCAGAGAATGCTGCTGCCCAATCTCTGGTGAGTCCCTTAGTCATGTCTTACGACACCCACGGGAACGTCCAACACCATACGGAACAACTGCCCAATGGTAATTGTCGGGCTGATGATGTATACAGGGTGTAACAGTCAGGTGTTTGCGGAATTTGTTCGAAAGAGTCACCGCGGCCCTGGAACGCAAAGGGCTTTTGGAGTAATACGGATGGGTTTTAGTCAGTAAGAGTTCACTCCCTTCTAGATGATTGATGATTTCACATCCATAAAAAAGGTAAGGTGTGGTCATATTTTTAAAACTGCTTCTGTCCCTGTACAGGAACAAATTCATGGAACTTCTTCATGAAGCTCATAGTCAATTCCCAAAAAATATGGATTTTCCATACTTTATCATTAGCTGATCAAAATTAATTCATTAACATGGGCAGAAGGAGATTTTTAAATAAAGAAATAGATTTTCGCAAAAAAATATAGCCAATACCGTCTCCAGGGTTTCATCTTTTTAGGACCAGAGCCTGCCAGAGTTGCAGAATTTGTTCGAAAGAGTTACCGCGGCCCTGGAACGCAAAGGGCCACGGATGGGTTTTAGTTAGTAAGAGTCTGACACTCCCTTCCGCTCAACCCAAAAGGAAGAATTCATTTGATGATTTCCCATCCATAAAAAAATAAATAATATCTATATCTGTACCAAATAGTTTTTATTGCAACTATAACTATATACACACACTTAAATAAAAGACACAGGATAAAGGATAAGCATTGCCATACAACGTGGCAATGCTGCCAGCCTTTTGGGTACGTTACCAGTGGCCTGCGATGCGGAGGAATTTTTCGACGCCATGTTTTAGATTACTATTAGTTTCCTGTACCAAATTACATCAAAATTGAAACAGGGATTTAGGCAACAAACAAACGAGAAACCTCACATTCGCATTTATAATAATAATAGTTAAGATTACATTTAGGCTCAAAAGTTCACATTACCACTTTGGGGAGACACTCAGGGCCATTTTCACCAAGCCAAACTGATCGCGATCAGCGTATAAACCACGTTTATGAGCTGTCAGTGTCACTATTTTTCTATGGAATATTGACGCTGACAGCTCTTGAACGCAGTTTAGATGTACTGATCGCGTTCAGTTTAATTGGTGAAATCCGCTCCTAGTCTTCACAAAGTGGTGTGGTAGTGCGTGTAACAGACTAAACGCAAATACCTCAATCGCGAAAAAAAATAAGCTGTCCAGTACATTTTGTCGAGTTATGCGCGCAGAAATATATGGGGAAGTGGATTGTTTTTCACGATTTCAGTGTTGGTCCCACAGTAAAAGTTGTTCATAATGATGAGTACAATGACCCCTTAAGAGGTATTGCGTTTATCCTGTTACACCTTGTATAGGTACAGGATCGAGAACAGATATTTAGGTAACAAATTCAAATACTTCAATGAGCTATGGCGGTCACCTATAAAGAAAATGAAATATCTTGCCTATGTATGCAAATTCTAAAAGGTTTCTACTACTATCCTTGTCTTACAATATGACATTCTCCCTCTAACATAAGGAAATTCACCCTAAAGTTTGTCAATACAATATTGTTATGGAACACTTACTTAAATTATATTATACGGGTCCCGGGAAAAAAAGGATACCCAATTTTATTTAAAGGGGTGTTTTGAAGCTCGTGTGTTTTTTGTCTCGCGTGTCGGTACGAGTTGATTTTCCAGGTTAAGCAATGCTTGCCGAGGTCGAATTGTGGATGGGTAACCATCTATTAGAAAACGAGGTTCCTTGGACAGTCAATAGGGGTAATTCGTACCAAAAAAAAAACAATCAACATTCATCATTTTTCGTAAATCATGACTCGGGCACCATTCGTTTTCTGTAAACCCTAAAAAAGGTTTATTGATTTGTAGCGGCATCAATCTCGCTACAAGAAACTGACGAAGTGAAATTTGAACGGCAAAAAAAAAAACCGCAACGCCATCTATCCCGCCAGCTGCGAACTAACTGAACGAAATCCTGCATCGCGGTATCAGAGTTTACCGTGCGATTTGAACATTTAAAACAGTTCGATTATCAACTATCGGGCAGTTGCCCACCGGACACAACAACCGTCCGGTCGGAGGATCCTCCATTTTCAATGGAGGTTTGCGGGACTTTACAATCTGTTCAGTCAACCTATTTAAATTTATTAACAGATACATGCACATTATTACAGATTTGGGAATATCGTACAGTGCAATTTTAAAAGGTAAAAATCCCTACTAATGGCTACTAATATTGACATATATAATGCGAAAGTTACTCTGTCTGTCAGTCTGTCTATCTGTTACGCTTTTACGCGAAAACGGCTGAATGAATCGTCATGAAATTTGGCAGATATATAGCTAAAATATGGAGAAGGACACAGGCTTCTTTTTACGCGATAACTGACATCAACGCGGGCGGAGCCGCGGGCAAAAGCTAGCAATGTAGCAATAAATAAATAAAGTTGTAAATAGAAAACAAACACTTAATAATTACAGGAATTAATAAAAATAAATATCAACTGAATAAAGCATACGTGTGCGTATGTTTTCTCAAAGACGACTTTGACAAGGACATTTTTTGTAAGTTCT
The DNA here is from genome assembly GCA_947386135.1 of Melanchra persicariae. Classification (NCBI taxonomy): domain Eukaryota; kingdom Metazoa; phylum Arthropoda; class Insecta; order Lepidoptera; family Noctuidae; genus Melanchra; species Melanchra persicariae. Next base: position 699,563 of record OX376673.1, on the reverse strand, counting down.
TAAGAAAATTTAAACACGCCACAATACGAGGAATTAAATCCGGCTATTATGCATAACGAAGTAACTAAAATGGTACCAAAATACCTCAAAAAAGTGCCACACAGCCATCCAATTATGCCAAGTAAAGTGTAGCGGCACTAAAAGTGTCATTTTCCCATCGCGTCCCCCTTCAGAACGGTTCCCATGGGTTTTCCCGTGGCATACAGACAGAAGCATATCTTCACTATATATAATTTATGGGGGCATTTAATTTTCTTTCGGAAAAAGGGAGAGCGAGGGTGGTTAGCCGACTTTCTGAAGAAAATAGGGGTATTGTGTTTGACGTGTATTTTATGTGTTTTTATCAGAAGCAGTTTCTTTAATTTGGAAAGACTGGTGATGAAATAAAACCTTTTTAATTTTATTTTAAAAGGTTAATAATAACACTAAATAATGATGTAGTTGTCAAAAAATAAAAGGCTTGTTTTGACAGCAGCCGGTCGATTCTGTCGACATCTCACGGTGTACACCTAGGCATAGTGTACGACAAAGCGAGCTGTCATTCCATTTTATTTGTATGGTTTTGACAACTCACCCGTCGTGCACCCCGCCCAAGTGTTCACTTCGACATGTTCACAGAATGGCACTGCTGGATACAACATTACTTCACTAGTAAGTATGAAAGAGACATGAAATAAATCTCTTTGTTGTAACGGAACGCCGAAGGCGACAAGAGCGCGTCGGATGATGTCGTTGATGTTCGCGTGCCGTGCTATGCGACCCATCACCCGTACTTCGACTGCTCGACAGGACGTGGTGACCGAGACTGTAGACAACTTCGCAACAGTGTGCAAACCTTTGAAGCCCTTTAAGAGATAGTGGGCACAAAACCAGACTCCGGACTTACTGATAAATTCCATATGCTTCAATCTAAAACACTGCGCGACCTGGAAATCGAAACCATGATCTGATGAGGTACGCTCTACATACTGGACCGTCAAAATTTCGTCGCGGGATCCAAGACAGTTGAATCGTTTCTCCGGGACTCGTCGAGCTTCATTGACTCGGCGTTTTTCTGGTGGTCCACTGTTGATTCTGATCTGACACTCAGGAGTTGCAGTGGTTAAGAATAATGTGGCGGGCTTCGTCAGCTAGAAATTTAGTCAAATCGACACGAAATGAAGAGAAACCGGCCAAGTGCGAGTCGGACTCGCGCACGAAGGGTTCCGTACCATTATCAATAAAAAAAAAATTTCTTTACGTTTGTTATATGGGAGCCCCACTTAAATATTTATTAACGGAAATACATCATCTGTGATTTCAACTGTCTAGCTATCACGGTTCATGAGATACAACCTGGTGTCAGACAGACGGAGAGCGGAGTCTTAGTAATAGGGTCCCGTTTTTACTCTTTGGGTACGGAACCCTAAAAACGCTCTAAAATCTAAGGAAACCTAGAACATCAAAAGCGGTGCCTATTTCAAACTGCACCTACAATACATTTCTTTTACTTCGCAAGCCCCACAAAGAGAAACTCGAGTACGCTATACTCGGCTACTTTCAACAAAAGCTGACGGCCGCCATTTGTAATTTTCGCAGCGTTTTTATTTCAAAATGGCTGACTTAAGCTAGCTGTACAGTTTGGGGATTATTATAAGGTTTCTTAATGTCACTGTTCTTAGAATTTTTTTGCTTAAATTACAAATTCTTAAATTCGCTGGTACTTTCCTATACTATCCTGTTGTATAATTTGTTCGAAAGAGTCACCGCGGCCCTGGTATGCAAAGGTCATAAGGAGGAACACGGATGGGTTTAGTCAGTAAGAGTCTGACACTCCCTCCCGCTCCACCCACAGTGGAATTAGGCATTTGGTGATTTCCCATCCTTAAAAAATACTATCCTTTATTACTGATATTATAAACGCTCAAAAACTTCTGAACGGATTTGGATAAAACTTGGCACACGGATAGATACGTCTTGGAATAGGACATAGGATACTTTTAGTGCCAGAAGTACGATAACACACCCATCCGTGAAATATCGCGGAATTCTTCAGACAAAAAAAATCAGGAGAAAAATCTTAAAATAAATAAAAATAACTTTCAAATTACATTACCCAATGGCCCCACAACATCCCCGCCAATTAAGGATCCATTCTCGACTTCCGGCCGCCATTCCGCGGCTGCACAAGATGGCGGCACTTCCGGCGGGAGCCTCTTTGATGCTATAATTACTTAAACTAATTATCTTGAGCTTCCTTCGTATGCGACGAGGCTTAATGTATGTCAGTGGAGCTCGGAAAATTACTAATAATGTAGTAAGGATGGTGTAATATCACACGTTACTACACGCCTGCCTTTATACAGCGAAGAGGTAGGCAGAAGTGTTTGATATAATTATCTTCGCCAGTTTTTAGATTTCTGTACGTCCGAATGGAAATACGAAACCGTTATTACTACTTTAAGATAACTGGCGTTTATATCTGCCCGTCAATCACTGTCGAGTTGCTCCCAATGTACATGACTGATTTTATTGTAATTATTTTTTCAACATTTCGATGTAGGTCCCACGGTAAAAGTTTTTCATAATTATGAGTACTATGTCCTCTTTCAGATTTTATCCTGTTACACGTCGTATAAGTTATGAGAGGTGGCAAAAAAACAAGACTTCAAAATACTACGAAGAAATTCCCATTTTTACCTAACCATACTTTCTGGAAATCAAACCCTAGACCCCTTCCTAATTCATCCCCTACAGCAGCCAAAACTTAATAAAATAATTAGAAAAACAAAACAATCATCAAAATTCAATAAAACAGCAATATCATCACAAAGTAGAACACGTCCGCCCCGGATGGCACTCAGACGTCGACTGAGCCGCACCGGAAATAACGCCGCCGCCATATTGCCTGCGACCGGAACTAGGAACTGCTTAATGAGCTCTCGAGACTCACAAAGTCTTACTGCATTGTGTTACCGGGTTCCTATACTCTACGGACAATAGTCGGTAAAAAATACGAAGCGTCAGAGAGGTTAAGTTGCGATTACTGGCGTTAGTTACTAGTTAGGTGATAATTTTTACAATCGAACATATGTACAGACAGACTTCTCGGAGGTTTAGACATTCAGGAAAATGTGTTTGATTTGTTCGCACATGTAGTAAAATAGACTTGGCAAATCCGAGGTGAGATACTTCGAGCTCCCTCGCGTTCGGTCGTGTATCAGTATCCCTCTTCTTTGTCTTTCGTTTTCTGGGCAAAAGAAAACCTATTAAACGGTTTTTCTTTCTATTTCTACCTTACCTATTCGACACTGGGTTTTGAAAAGGCACTCCCCTGAAAATAGTCCTGCCGATGCTCATGTTTCTGTATATCATTTGCACCCGTGCAAATCCGGGGCAGGTCGCTAGTCTATAATAAAAGGTACCGAAATAGCACCAATATCTCATACTACTTCTATAAAGTCTAATTCAATTGAATAAAATTCAGAAATCAAAGTCAAGAAAGTGTCCAATAAATAGAAGTCGGTTAAAAATATTGCAAAAACGCTGAAGAAAATTTCGTTTAGCCGAATCAATTTGAGCTCCGGAAAAATTGGTTCAATATTAGCATAGGACTCGTTTAAATATACATTTATAAAATGGAAGAAAAGGTTCTCGCCCTGAAAAAGGTTAGGGCCAACTGAAAGAATAAACATAAATAAAATTTATTACGGTCTTGGTAGCCTTTTTTAAGAAGGTTCAAAGCTTGACACTTGTCGGGTGCATCAGGTTCCAGACCATAGCATTGTCACGTTGCATGGTCACGCTGATTCTTTGGCTGAAGAAAAGGCAAGGTCGGTTGGTACCAACGGACGTGTTCCGTATGGTATCGGACGTAAAAGCATAGCACCATCCCATCTCTTCCCGTGGATGTCGTAAGAGGCGACTAAGGGACTCACCAGAGAATGGGCAGCAGCATTCTCTGTAGGTACATTGCTACAGCTACACTACGATCGCCAACCCGCCTGCCAAGCGTGGCGATTATGGCAAGACGTCCACTGTTGGACATAGACCTCCCCCAAATGGGGGGATTTGCCATAATCGCCACGCTTGGCAGGCGGGTTTGCGATCGTAGTGTAGCAGTAGCAATGTACCTAGGGTTCGGGACTAATCGTAAGACTGTAGGTGATACGAAATAGAAAACGCCCGACACTAAGGCCGAAACTACGGACTTCGGGCTTAGAGAGTAGACCCTCAGACTCGCGCACCGTGGATTCCGTACAAACTCATAAGTAGATAGTTCGTCTTTTAAGGAAATCGTCGCCGAATGTTACCTCATTACATTTTTTACATGTTTGCCTGGATCGATGTCCAAACTTCATTCATCAGTAGTAAACAAAAAAATCTTATACCACAGCAAAAACACTCCACCTCGACAATATCGTGAACACAGCCAATTGGAGAACCCATCAATAATGCAGGAGAAACAGATAGAGAACCATTCACCCATCCCTGCTTCTAAAAGTTGGATTATAGAAGATAAACCTATTTGGTCACGTAACAAAATGAGGCCTTTCTTTCAGGATGAATTAGCTGTTGAATCTTGAGCTTTATTCAGACCGGATTAAAGTTCGTAATACAAAAAAAACTGACTATTTGACCTGAAAGTTTTGATGTAGTTGTAAAATAGGCAGATTCTGTTGGTCAATGACTTTGCTCATGAGAGTTTGCGTGCCGAAATAAAGGACAATGAGGAATTGCGTGCAGAATGAAATAAAGATGACAACAAATAAAGATTTTTTTCTTTGCTATATTTTCAGGCTAGGTGAACCTTTATTCATGAGGTTTTTATGAGTAGATACAGTTTCAAGATGTGTACTTTATTTATTTTGCAAAAAGGGATGTTTTGTGTGCTCTCGGCACAAATTTATGTATTTGCAAAGTGGGTGCTTCTTTTCCGTTACTAAATCTATGGAAAAATGTAGTCTTAAAGTAAGTCCAAATATATTTGCGTTATTTCATCATTTCTACACGACGATGGAAGAGGGTAATGTTTTTAACACTTTATAATAGGTACTTTGAATTTGGGCAGAGCGCAAATACAATCTGTGTTTTAATACGATAAAGAGGCATATTTAAATTAAATAAAATTAAAAGATCATTCTTTCACCGCGAATCTTAGCCTACTATTTTTTTAAACTAAAATATTTTCTTTTTAAAGTAGGTACTAGAACTTTGTAACCATAGAATCAAAACAACAGAGAAATAATTTATATAATCAGTGTTTTCTACATCGAAGAAAAAAGAGATGATTCCTGGTTAAAAATATATGATTCTATTTAGTCCGTCAGTTAGATTATCGAAAAGTATTGGACACGTATTTTTTGTTTTATCAAATCAATAAAAAAGGCGAAGATAAAACGCAACAAAGATCAGGAGTGGGGGCTCGTGACGTCATGTGTAAGTAAAAAGTGTACTTACTAGTGACGTCACAGAGTTTTCAACGCAGAGTATCGTTTTCATTTTCTGTTTATGTGAAAAAAACATAATATATGTTTAATATTTTTTGGAAATCTATATTACAGACTAATTCGATTTTTTTTTTGTCATCTACCCTTTCAAGCCTCATTTTTAAACATATTTTCAATTGGAAATTGACTATAATAATTTTCTGAAATAAATCTTTCAGGCAATTCCACCTTATTCTTCCCCACCTAGGGCTGCCCCATTAAAGTTAAATATTTAGCATCACGGATAGCGTGCGAAGACGCTTTACATCGCTACTTCGCTATAACTGCTCACAGTTTCACACCCCTAACGCTATGCCTTCAAGCTATTAACGAAAGAGAGCGGGCAGAGCAGTACTTTTACTTTTAATCAATAATTTAATAAATTAACTTTGGTGATAAAACAAGCTTCTTGAGATTTTATTGTTGTTTTAAGCAAGATTGAAATCAGTTATTAATCGAAGAAACGGGAGGACGCTTACCGAGGTCGGTCTGTGGATGGGTGACCTCCTCCGTGCCTCGGAGATCATTAAGTGGAACTAACGTTGATTAATGAACACATGAGGCTTAAAATTAAACTCTGCTAAACCTATACATATTTTATTAATAAAGGGTGTCCTAAAATTAACGTAAGATTTGATTAAACTAGAAAACACAGTTTTTCTTTTTAATTTTGTATTTTTTTTTGTATGATTATAAAGTACACAGAATAAGGTTATGTATGGAATAGCACAAAGGGCAAATTATTGTTCAAGGCTTTGCATACAATATACTCACTATTTTATCGAAAATTGTCCATTACCATTTTGCATAAATACGGCTGAATCGTTGATTCAACGTTGAATCTCCTCCTTCAATGCACTGCTGATTGTGGGCTTGGTTGCATAGACCTTCGATTCTAAAGAACTCTATAAAAATAAATCCCATGGTGTTAAATCAGATCTTCTAAAATGATATATTTTCCGAACTGTGACCACCAAAAAAAAATTATTTAAAATATTGTTCAAGAAACCCGCTGCTCCCTCGAGTGTTACTCCATTTTTACTAACCCTTAACTATCAGCTATCATACTGTAATATATTTGGGGTTACACAAATGGCGGCAAAGTCAAATCTTGCATTAATTTTGGGATACCCTATATAACTAAAAACTAATTTGAACTCAATTTTTTTTTTCTTATACCTATTAATTAAAAAATATATAATACATACAATTTTATGTTCTGGTTGTTGGGACCCGGATCGAAGTTTTTAAAAAGCCATTTATTTTCTCATCAAACCCTCGTAAACCTATATGATTTAAGCCGATTTCTGAATTGAGAATTTGCAGTTAAGAAAGCTGGTGGCTAAGCTTCACAGCCTGGCTCATCGGCGTAGTGTTGCTTGCCTGTCGGTCTTCTACAGATTGTACTTCGGAGAGTGTGCGCAGGAAATTCACAACATGATCCCACCATCACCCTTTTACCGCCGGAATACCAGACGTACTGCTGGGTACCATCCGCACTTGGTCGATATCCCGACCAGTCGTACTCAGCGCTTCTCCTCCACATTTATTATGCACACAGCCAAAGTGTGGAACTCGCTACCAGCGTCTGTGTTCCCTTCCACAACCCGTCTACCTTCAAAGCAAGAGCGCACAGGCATCATCTGGGCACGCTCGCTCCATCATAGACCTCATCTATCGCTTTCCATCAGGCGGGATCGAGTTTAAGAGCAAGCCCATTCCTCAATTAAAAAAAAGAATGTGTCACACCCTACTTTATTACCAAAGCTATGGTTGGCGCTAGATAAATTTGCAATAAAGGGCATTGACCTTTCCCTTATATCTCTTTATCGGTACCTGGTAAAATAAATTGTGAATGGTTTTTCATAACAAGAAAATCTAAAAGATCTCGATAGATGTAGATTCTGGACAGCTTTGTCTTTTTTCCGATTTTGGAATTTAGAATGTCAAAAACTGCCGCTATTGCAAGTTTAGTTGGTGCTAACCATAGACAGGTTTTCAGGCTCAACTAGAGTTTGCCAAAAAATCAATTTCAAATTCTTAATTCAGAATTGGAGGTTGCCAAAGGCGATAAAAACAGGATATTATTTCAACAAAAACGTTGAAGCATTTTATTTTCAAGTCGCCTAAATCGTATCCAGCTTTCAATCCTAAGAATAAATGAATACAGGAAACTCCTTTAACAATAACAAAAGAAACATAATTATATTCTGCGTCTTGACATCTAATACTTATCCTGCATTTAACGAATCCTAGAGCTTTGACTATGTAAACAGAGGATACTCCAACAAAACAAACATTTTATCACTTTATCATTTAATACTTATTCTGCATTTAACCTAATCTAAAAGCTAAGACTACAGTAAACACAGGATACTCCATCAGCAACAAAAAGACAAACATTTCGTAAACCTATCAGCTAATACCTATCGTGTATTCTAGGGATCTAAGTCGCAATGAGCTGACGGCGATCAGTCGGAGGACCTTCAGAGGATTGACAGCTTTGAAGAGTTTACATCTAGATGGAAACCACCTCAAATGCATTGACGAGAAGGCGCTTGAAAATCTTAAGAGTTTGGAAGTACTGTAAGTAATATTTTTAATTTAATTTTCTTTTTTTTTTCCTATCTTTTCTTTTTTTTTCTCGAAGAAATATGTATGGTGCTAAGTAGTACTTCCCAAGTATTTTTTGTTTAACAATCTTACCCCCCCCAGCTTATCGAACGAAAATGGTCTCGAAATAAATGCGAAAAAAGATTGTCACAATAACTGTCTGAACGAATTGTCATCCGCCAATCACTGCTTGTCAATTTATCATAATTATTAATTTTGCGACCATTTTCGTTCGAGTATTTAATGTCTTCATAGCTTTTTTCCCAACTTTATTGGGGTCGACTCCCAATCAAACCGGTTTCAGCTGAAAAACTATTGAAGTCTTATAAAAAAAACTTTTTCACAACAAAAAAACAGATTTAAAAAAAAACTACAAAGTACAAAAATAACTAATTTTGGAAGTCGGTGTTTTAGCTGTTTCTTCGTAATATAACATCGACTTCCGAAATTATTTGTTTTTTTTAAGTAGGTTTTTTTTTGTGAAAAAGTTTTTATTTTTCACTTTCTAGTCGTACCCCACACCCAACAACACCACTGGAAAGTCACAGGAAAGCAAAAATACGCAATTTCGTATACATGGATGATTTTTCCACAAACTTTTTCCAGCTATTCAAAACCAAACTTCTGTACCGATTTTGATAAAATTTCAATGGGACCAATGGAGAAGTATATGCTTTGACATGGAACAAAAAAAACGAAGATAGGATGTAACAAACATTAAAAAAATACAACCGAATTGAGAACCTCCTCCTTTTTTTTAAGTCAGTTAAAAATTAAGAGAACAAGGAATGAAATAAATCGTTGTTTGCATGCCCGTTTTCCAACCTCAACGGCCTTCACTTTACTAATGAAAATAAAAGACTTGATCAAACACTGAATAATTCCATTCTTCAAGAACTCGTAATTGGGTCAATCTTCGATTCAATAACAATTCTTGAAGACAGAGGTCGGATCAATAATATGTTCTTTAGGTCAGTTCAGGTCAATTGGTGGCCTTTCATTTAGTTATAACAACTGTTTTCCCACGGATTTTACTGTTTTATTAGTCATTTTTAAGGAGGTCGTGGTGGCTAAAGAATTCCAGCCGCATGACTCGATCTTTAAGGTTAACCAATCGCTTGCCAAGGTTGGTCTGTCATCATTTCCTCCACTAATGCTCCTCATCATTCCAGGACCTTAAACAACAACAACCTCACGTACCTGTCGCTGGAGCCTGCTGCGATTAGTCGCCTGAACACGTTGCGACTGACCGACAATCCTGTCGTATGCGACTGTCGCGTCGCCAGGCTGTCGACCACTGTCAGAGCGGCGGGGATTCTTGGAGTTGGTGCGAGGTAAGAAAAACTCGATTCCTTTTTATGATCAGAATTACCATTTTACTATGCCGTTTGGGTTAACTATATAATAGGTCTTTACCTATGAAATTGCCGTTTTGTATGAAAAAATGTAAACGAATTTTTTTCATGTATTTTTATTTGTATTAATCGAAGTAATCACCCATGCAATCAATGCATCTTTGCCAACGCAGTGGCAGTTTATTAATGCCCTTCTTAAAGAAATCAGCTGGTCGGGAGGCAACAAATTCTTCAAAGGCATTTTGTACTGCCTCTCGGGTATTGAATTTTTTTCCCGCCAAGAAGTTATCCAAATTCTGGAAAAAGTAGTAGTCTGTAGGCGCAAGGTCTGGTGAGTAGGGCGGATGACGGAGAGCTTCCAACCCCAGTTCTTGCAACTTGGAGACCGTCTGCTGTGCAGTATGAGGTCGCGCGTTGTCGTGCAGGAGCAGCGGAGACGAGCGATTGACCAATGCTGGTTGGAGATGTGAGCTTCTCCATCATTGTGTTCAGTTCTTCACAGTACACATCTGCAGTAATGCTCACCCCGTTTGGTAAAAAGCTGTGATGAATCACACCGGCGCTAGACCACCAAACAGTGACCATCACTTTTCTAGGGGTAAGTTTTCGTTTAGGGCATTGTTTAGGTGCTGAACCAGGATCCAACCAACTTGCTGAGCGCTTGCGGTTATCAAACAGAATCCATTTTTCATCGCAGGTAACAATGCGGTTCAAAATTCCTTCATTTGTGTGTCTGTTGAGCAGTGCAAGGCACGTCTCGACGCGTACTTCGCGCTGGCGATCATTGAGTTCGTGGGGCACCCATTTGTCAAGCTTTTTTACCTTGCCAATTTGACGCAAATGGACCAATATTGTTTTGACGCTAACGTCGAAAGCTGCTGCTAATTCAGCCGTAGATTGTGTATCATCAGCTTCCACAATCGCCTTTAATTCGTCATTGTCGACCAAAGTCTTCGGACGACCGCGAGGTTATTTTTCAGGTCGAAATTTCCAGAACGGAAGCGAGCAAACCAATAACAGGTGGTGCGTTGGTTTGTAGTGTTAGCTCCGTAAACGTCGTTGATGTTGCGTGCCGCTTGTGCCGCGTTGCTGCCACGACGGTACTCATATTCCATAATTACTCGAATTTTAACGTATCCATGATGACGAAAAAGATTGAAATGCGATGAAAATGTAACACTAAACAATGAACAAATGACTACTTTTGGAAAAAAAAAAACATGTTTTTAAAATAAAATTAATTTGAAATTAGAATTCTTAGCCAAACAAAAATTATTTTGATTTGAAATGGCCAGTACTGCAGAACGGCAATTTCATAGGTAAAGACCTAATATAACACAACTAAATAAGACAACTTGGCAAAATCGTGTTTTATTGACAAGCTTAACACCAAATGTGACTTAACTCACATTTGGTGTTAAGCCATTTGCCTGCACCATCGAAGACCTAATAAGTACCACTGATGCCGATATAAACGTAGCCACATAATGGCCACAATCTGTTTAAGGGTGCTTTTCCACCAGATATGTGCGAAGATGCCTAGCGAGGGATATGTTTGTTAAGAACCAATAGAATCGCTTAATCTACTTAGCCTGTAGCCATCTTGGAGCGGCGGCCATCTTGAAATTATTACAGTATTGAGTATTGCACATTGTATTGTCATCAGAACTTAAGGTGTATGTAAAATTTTAGCTCAATCGGATACCAATAAATGATAAATAAAAACTTGTAATAAAATATGGACTGTATTGTTGTGCGAAGCGAACAAATTAATTATTATTTTCATTTATTTATTTATTTAATACTTCATGCAGACAAATGTACAGAGGCGGACTGAAGGCATTTTCTACCAGACAACATTTGTTGCAGAGACAATTCGATTAAATGTAATTAAATTAATAAGTATTAAATTAGAAATATCAAAAGAAACATTGAATCTACTTTTTTTATTATTATTATTGATAGGCACGCGCATGACCACTATCTCACCTGATGGTAAGCGACGATGTGGTCGAAGATGGAGCACGCTTGCCTAGAAGTAACCTATTCACTCTTGACTTTTCAAGACTTACCAAAGAATAATAATGTTCTACTTTAAATCGTGTCTGAAATATATCAACTTTTCTAGATGCCAGGCACCAGCTGCGTTAAGAGGAGCTCTTTTAACTGAATTGGAGACCCACGAGCTGATCTGTAGCGGTAAGTAGCTTTGCTATCGTATTTTTGTAACTACATATGAGGCAAATGTAATCATTTTGCTCAATAGTTTTTTTATATTCAAAATTCACTTACGTTAACGATACGATAACGTTGTCATCATCTTCATCATCATACCAGCCGAAAGACGTCCACTGCTGGACATAAGCCTCCCACCATAATCGCCCCGCTTGGCAGGCGGGTTGGCGATTGCATTGTAGCTGTTGAAATGTACCTACAGAGAATGCTGCTGCCCATTCTCTGGTGAGTCCCTTAGTCGCCTCTTACGACACCCACGGCAAGTGATGGATGGTGCTATTCTTTTACGTCCGACACCATACGGAACGACGGTAACGTCACTATATGTCAAAATATTCGTTCTAGGCCCTCTATTTATTGACAAACATACGTTTCCAATTTCAACATGTCTCTATTTTCCAGGCCCGACCACGACAATGACAGTAGAATGTTCAGCGGAGCCCCGCTGCCCCCCTCCCTGTCGCTGCACGCCTGAGGGTACAGTGGACTGTCGGGAGAAGCTCCTGTCTGAGCTGCCAGCCACCATACCGCATAGAGCTACTGAGATGTAAGTACTGTAGCGACATATGTCGCCACAAAAAACAACGCAACAATAAAACCCACAACGCCATCTATTCCGACAGCTGCGAACTAACATAACAGAATCCTGAATCGCGGTATCAGAGTTTACCGTGCGATTTGAACATGTAGTACAACAGCCCGAATATCAACTATCGGGCAGTTGCCCACCGGACACAACAACCGTCCGATCGGAGGATCCTCCCTTTTCAATTGAGGTATGCGGGACTTTAATCTCTGTTCTGCTACCCTCTCAAGTACTGTTGGACTCATCATTATTACAGCTGAAAGATTGCTGGACATAGGACTCCCCCAATGTCGCCACATTGACCGCTCCTGTTTGTCTCACACCCAGCGGATTGCCGTCGCCTCCAGGTGCATGGTCCCTGGACCTAGTGGAAGGCCTTCAAAGCTGAGACTCCAGAGCCTTTCAGCTAAAGTTTAGGTCCCGTTCAGGTCTTGTGTCTCAAAGTCCCGGGAGTTTATGTAAATTTAATGGTCTCAGGTCCCGAGAATTCGGGTCAACTGGTGAAAGATAGCTTCGCTTCTGACTACCCTAACCTCTTAATCTGACACAGGTCTGACGACTATCAAAGCTGTACTAATGACAACTGGGACCGACAGACCTAATGTGGTTTTCATGGCATGGAAGAATCTCAGTACCATGTTAAGGTGGTCACCCATCCACGGACTGCGTGCGGCTGTTATTAAAGAAACTAATAAATGATTTCTGTCCCTTTCCAGTCGCCTAGAACAGAACGAGATAACAGAGGTGGGCGCCGGCGCATTCTCGTCAGTAAAGAGAGTCGCTCGGATCGATCTCTCAAACAACAAGATCACGAAGTTGGCTGCGGATGCCTTCAGCGGATTGGTGCATCTCACTTCCTTGTAAGTAACTAACCTTCTTTTTTAAGCCAAGCTTGCTACACTATTCTCAACCTCTGTAACTTCTGAGAGCCATAATTAAGAGTAGCAACCACCAGAAGAACACCGAGTCATTGTAACTCAACGAGTCCCGGAGAAGTGATTGAACTGCCTCCTTGGTCGAGTGGTTCAGCCATTTGCCTGAGACCCGGTGATCGTCGGTTTGATTCCCACGGGAAGTAAAGTTCTTTCCAGTTTGGCTAGGACATTGCAGGCTTGAATCACCTGATTGTCTGATAAAAAGATGATTCCGTGCTTCAGAAGGCACGTGTAAGCCGGTGGTCCCGGCCGCCAAATAGCGGTCATCAAATAAACCTTGTCAGAGGCCCTTCAGGCGGTTTAGAAACTCTGACACTAGGGTGTGTGGGGTCGTTAGACCTTACTGCCTACACGATAAAGAAAGAAGAGATTCAACTGTCTTAGATCCCGCAAGGAAGCAGAAAAGAATAGCGGAAGAGCTAGAAAAATAAATTTAAGCAACTAAATTATTACCTTTTACCTGTTAGTTACAGTTTTAAGCCATTTGGGGCTAATCACACTAAAAAAAGAAATGAGTTTGTCAAAAAACCCAACCATCAAAAACGACTAAAAAGTTCCAAACAAGTCGCTTTTCAAGCAGTCTGATGCAGTTATTGTGGCTTCAGATCTGTGCGCGTCGTGACTTTTTAGCGGTCAGCAGCCCTACCATGACGTGTTAAAGGCTTTTTGACAAAGTCATTTCTTTTTATCTCCTACATTTTAGTGAGTTATATTTTTTTTTCATTTTCGGTTGCTATTTTGGAAAATTAATATAGCCTATGTCACTACCACAATTCAGACGAATTCAACGACACCTCATATGTCAAAATCCATCTAGCCGTTTGCGCTGTAGGGCGTGCCAAAGAAATGGACATACCTAAATACATACATACGCTCGAAAAACATTACCCTCCTTCTGATACAGTCGGATACAAAAAAAAACTTGAGTCGGGGGATCAGAATGCGCGTCTCCTTTCCAAGGGTACTACTTTTCACCGACTGAATTACGCTTTACGCGACCAGAGGTCTGGCTTGTTATTAGCTCAGAGAAATAACATTGCCATTCAACGTGACAATTTTAAATTATGCATGTAAGATGCTTCTTTCTATGATAAAAATGACTTTTCAACCTACAGTATTTTCTTACAGCTTGGCTGACATAAAAAACCACTACTGGTACTACCTATTCTTCAAGCAAAACAAAGTGTAGTAAAATTACAAAACAAAGGACTGACGTAGAATGTGCGACAATGGCAGTATTTTTCAAAGAATAACTTGTTTTGTGTCGCATACCTAGTAGTCGGTTTATGAAACCAATGAAACTATCCGTTGCATTAACGGAAATATGTTTTTTATAACATAGTCAATCAATCAAATTATGAAGAATTAGAAATAATACCATTCTATAAATTCAAGTTCTTAAAACGTAACAGACAGATGTGTTGCTGGGAAAATTGTTGCGCCACTTCTTCTTCCCAACTAAAACACTAGGAAGTGGTGACGGGCTGGTCGTCTTCTGTAAATTTTGACGTTTAAAAGTGCTGATTTTTAGCCTATTTTGAATCGGGGACTATATTTCTTGTCACCAAAATTTATATTTGTCATCAAGTTGCATCACCTAATAAATAGATCTATCGCCACGAAGTATTTTCGTTCTCAGATATATAAAAAGTGTCGCCAGGTATGAATTACCAAATTAATGCCAATATGTATGTAAAATAAGAGATGGATTATCAATAAAATCGTAGTTCATTCCTTGGATAAAACTTTGTTCTCAAAATAATAGGTTTATTCCTTTAACTTCGTACTCAGAAAGGTATATCTGTCACCAAATATTCGAACATAGGGCACAGGGAGCTTAGGGCACCCCGACTCGGAAAGGTTAGGTTAGAAGGGGATGGCGGGGTCAAGTGAGCGAGCGTAGCGAGCGAACA
Organism: Melanchra persicariae; assembly: GCA_947386135.1. NCBI lineage: Eukaryota > Metazoa > Arthropoda > Insecta > Lepidoptera > Noctuidae > Melanchra > Melanchra persicariae. Next base: position 684,458 of record OX376673.1, on the reverse strand, counting down.
GACCCCGCCATCACCTTCGTGGTTATTTTTTTTAATCCACCCAGTAATATGGTTTACTTCCCGTTTTATAATAAATCCCAACCTATTTATTTGATACTTGATAATATATCCCGAGGATTACATGTGATTTATTATGGAATTGCTTTTTACAATTATTTGGCAACTACATTTTGGTGACAGATCCACTATTTTGAGGACAAACCCTATTATTAAAGAAATTCAAAACGAATAAAATTGGCGATAGCTTAAATCATACCCTTTTGAATTTATTACTTTAGACTTTTTGTATCTCCCGAGTTGTAAATGTAGTTAAATACCAGTATTCTACATGAAGTGGCTACCTATGTGATCTCCACAACCAGTGGCGTAGCTAGCATGGGTGACACCCATAACGAGGTGTCACCCCACAAATGGAACCCCTCCCCAAAATAATTAAGTATGGGTTGCTACTTTCGTTAATTTTTTTGGGAGGCTGCTGCGTTTGTGCCGCATATTGTTTAGGGGTGTCACCCCTAAACGGGTGCCTCCCAGGGCGGGCAGCACCCCCTTAGCTACGCTACTATCCGGGTACAACCCAGTACTATCTGGGTGACACGATACACCTTGGAAAGACTCGTGTCAGATTTTCTGGTTTCTGACAAATATTTGACAGTCATTACGGGTACGTCATGACTGTCAAAGATCTACAAATGACAGCTGGGACGAGTGACTAAACCACACTTATAAATAGACGTAGATAACGCAAGAGCAATTACTTTATATTACGAAAGTGGCGGCTTACGGTTTTGTACCGTGGGCACGCGACCCACGGTACAAAATCGTAAGCCGCCACTTTCGCGCTCAGTCTGCATCGGTGGACGCTAGTCGGGTGTCAGTTAGGTGGTTAGGTCAGTTAGGTGCCACACGCGGCGGCGTCTTTGAATCGATTTGATTTTCCCATCACTTAATAATGCTTGTGCGTCAAAAAATGGCATGCTTGGCTTTCATACAGATCGTGATACTTGCGTTAACTATGTCTATCTATATACAACGTGTACCTAACAGAATCAACGCAATACCTCGGGGTCATTGTACTCATCATTATGAACAACTTTTACTTTGGGACCAACACCGAAAACGCGAACAAAAATTAGCTGCAGAAATGTATGGAGCAGTCGATTTTTTAATTCGCGATTTCAGTGTTGGTCTCTTAGTAAAGTTGTTCATAATGATGAATACAAACCTTAAGAGGTATTGCGTTTATTCTGTTACACGTTGTATACAAACTTAACTTCCATTTACAAGTATGTAAGCCGATTGTTTGCCTAAGTTATTTATTACTGAGTAGCTAATTATTATTTATTTTCTGTTTTCAGAGTGTTATATGGGAACAAAATAAAGGACTTACCTTCTGGAATATTCCATGGATTAACGTCTCTTCAGCTATTGTAAGTACCATTTACATTAAATTAGCATTAGCGCCGAAGCATCGATTATTTGAAATAAATGCTTTGATTTTGACTTTGACCTACAGCCTGTTACGCATACCTCTACAACAGAAATGTATGATGCTCGCCTGCCCCATACATTTCTATGCACATAACTCGACAAAATGTAAGTCCTTGTACTGAAGAGCTGATTATTTTTTCACAATTTTGGGGTTGGTCCCATTGTAAAAGTTGTTCATAATGATGAGTACAATGACCCCTTAAGAGGTATTGCATTTATTCTGTAACACGTTGTATATTATAGCTAACTAGCTTCTGCCCGCGACTTCGTCTGCGTGGAGTTCAGAATTACTGATTCTAAATATATTATGATAATGTTTTTTTTTATATTTATTGGTTCGTGTTTGACCACTATCTCACCTGATAGTAAGCGATGATGTGGTCGACGATGGAGCACGCTTGCCTAGAAGTAACATATTCACTGTTGGCTGTAAAACACCCAAATATTAATGGGTATGATTTAAGCTATCGCCAATTTTATTCGTTTTGAATTTCTTTAATAATAGGGTTTGTCCTCAAAATAGTGGATCTGTCACCAAAATGTAGTTGCCAAATAATTGTAAAAAGCAATTCCATAATAAATCACATGTAATCCTCGGGATATATTATCAAGTATCAAATAAATAGGTTGGGATTTATTATAAAACGGGAAGTAAACCATATTACTGGGTGGATTAAAAAAAATAACCACGAAGGTGATGGCGGGGTCTGTTCGCTCGCTACGCTCGCTCACTTGACCCCGCCATCCCCTTCTAACCTAACCTGTCCGAGTCGGGGTGCCCTAAGCTCCCTGTGCCCTATGTTCGAATATTTGGTGACAGATATACCTTTCTGAGTACGAAGTTAAAGGAATAAACCTATTATTTTGAGAACAAAGTTTTATCCAAGGAATGAACTACGATTTTATTGATAATCCATCTCTTATTTTACATACATATTGGCATTAATTTAGTAATTCATACCTGGCGACACTTTTTATATATCTGAGAACGAAAATACTTCGTGGCGATAGATCTATTTATTAGGTGATGCAACTTGATGACAAATATAAATTTTGGTGACAAGAAATATAGTCCCCAATATTAATAATCACATTTTGTAAAATGTTACAGATTGCTGAACTCAAATGAAATAACCTGCGTGAGAAAGGATACGTTCCGAGATCTGCAAAACCTGAAATTATTGTAAGTATTCCCTTGATCCTGATATGACAATCCTAGTGAAGGAAAATACAGACTATTGATTAACACATTATACAGAATGATTGTTAATTAAAACAACCCAATTTGGCCCCTAAGGTATCGAATTCAAAATCGCTGCATATTAGCTCTTGAGCATCCCACTTGAAGGAACGGATCCAATTAACAATAGGGATAAAAATAACTGATTGGAGCATTGAAAAATTTATCCCATCGCTGTCAATCGGATAAGTGCCCGAAACACTGGCAGCATTGCCACATCGGATGGCAATGTTGTTTGGCAGAAAAGAAGCTGGTCACGTGAAGAGTGGACTAACTGCTACCTGATGTAGGAAAATTGAATAAGAAATGGCTAAAAAATATGTTTTACCTTCCAGGTCCTTGTATGACAACAACATCAGATCGTTGCCCAATGGAACCTTCGATGCATTGACTGGAATACAAACATTGTAAGTATTGTTTGGTTCCGTATGGTGTCGGACGTAAAAGAACAGCACCATCCCATCACTTCCCGTGGGTGTCGTAAGAGGCGACTAAGGGACTCACCAGAGAATGGGCAGCAGCATTCTCTGTAGGTACATTGCTATAGCTGCACTACGATACCCTGCCCGCCTGCCAAGCGTGGCGATTATGGCAAACCCCCCTCCCATCTGCGGGAGGCCCATGTCCAGTAGTAGACGTCTTTCGGTTGATATGAAGAGATATTGATTTAAAACATTATTCTCTTGAAATGGCTACATTGCTTGTAAGCGTCACCTAGGATGGACTCCGGTTGAAGGATATTTTTTTATATTTTACGTAATATTTTGATTAACAGTCCGAAGTATATATACTTAAATGGCAACATAATCGTCCCATATCTTATTTATTTATTTGTATGTATTTAGGGTATTATACTGAAAAAACTACTAAAAACTTCCTCTCACCTAATTTTGCTGTGCCCGACAGGGTCCACATTGGTCTTTTACCTTTGTTTGCCATCTTTGTAATACACATGGAATGCAATAAAATATTGAGAATTGAGTATTGAACTAATTAGTCAATTTGTTTTTTACACTTTTTGTACATAATTCGCAATTTTTAGTCTAGTTTGTATATATAAATAGATATATATAATAGGTTTAGTAGTTATGAATAGTTAAGATCGTTATGTACATTTATTTTAATTCCTATTAGTCCGTCAGATAAATTTACAAAAAATATTGGACACATATTTTTCCTTATTTTACGTAAACAAAAAAATACGAAGATCCATTGCGTTAAAAACTCGCGTGACGTCACTAGGATAGTACAATTCTTACTCGCGACGTAACATCACCAGCCCCCTCTCTTGAACTTTGATGCGCTTTATCTTTATATTTTTTTACCGATTTGAAATGCCAAAAAATACGTGTCCAATATTTTTTGAAAATCTAACAGACGGAGTAAATAGAATTATTATTTTTTTCTACATAGTTGATCACCCTGTTGTATAGGTACCAAGAATAACATAAAAGGAAAACTACGAACTAAAACAATGTATTATAAAGTCGACAACAATACTGGCATTTGAGAATGCGGTTCCGCACTGCGCCCGATCCCAATCAGAATTTGAGGTCCGAGATCTATCCAAATTGGAAATGTACTGAATTTGGACGAACGAAGTTCGGATTTAGTACATTTACTTCAGACTGAAATTAGCCGGATGCAGAACTCAAACTCTCTTATTCCGAGAATGGCAGCTTTTAACCCTTTACAAAGCACAAGTCCGATCCTGCATGCAGTATTGTAGCCACCTTTGGGATGGCTCAGCTAAGTATCAGCTTGCCGCGCTTGACTCGGTGGAACGCAGAGCTAAGAGGCTCATCGGTGATGTAAAACTGGTGGATGCCAAGCTACATAGCTTGACTTATCGCCGTAAGGTTGCCTGCTTATCGGTCTTCTACAGATTGTACTTCGGTGATTGTGCCCAAGGTCCCCACGACCTCATCCCACCGGCCCCCTTCTACCATCGGACATCCAGACGCACTGCATCCTACTATCCCTACCTTGTAGCTATTCCACCAATTCACACTAGGCGTTTCCAAACGTCTTTTATAATGCGCACAGCAAAGGAGTGGAACTCTCTGCCTGCGTCTGTGTTTCCAAAAGCTTACAACCCTAATCTCTTCAAAGTTAGAGTGAACAGGCTCCTTCTGGGTAAGCTCGCTCCATCGAAGACTTTGTCTCTGTCATATCTGACATTGACTAGAGTCAAGAGCAAACCCATCACTAATAAAAAAAATGGAACATACAGACTTAATATTATGGCGGTACAAAGAGTAAAATCCCGCAAGCCTCCATTGAAAAGGGAGGATCTTCCGACCGTACGGTTGTTGTGTCCGGTGGGCAACTGCCCGATAGTTGATATTCGGACTGTTGTATATGTTCAAATCGCACGGAAAACTCTGATACCGCGATGCAGGATTTCGTTCAGTTAGTTCGCAGCTGGCGGGATAGATGGCGTTGCGTTTGTTTTTGTTGCGATGTAAATTTTGCTAAGTTGTTTTTTTGTGGCAGCATTGATAGCGCTACAATATGTTAGATTGGAGTTAATTTTATTTGGTGCAGTTTAAGCTAACAGCAAATTCAAACTTGCTCCACAGACACTTAGGGCGCAATCCCTTCGCCTGCGACTGCTCCCTGCGCTGGCTGGCAGCCTACCTCCGCAAGAACCCCATAGAGACGTCTGGCGCCAAGTGCGACTCCCCCAAGCGCATGAGCAGGAAGAGGATCGATGCTCTGAGGGAGGAGAACTTTAAGTGTAAACGTGAGTAGCATTCATCATCAACATTTTGGGTTCTGGAAGTCAGGCAGGCAGCTTAATGTCAAATACTGGTATTCAGTCAAATCCGGTTTGACTGGAAGCTGATCCCAATATACAACGTGTAACAGAATAAACGCAATACCTCTTATGGGGTTGTACTCATCATCATGAACAACTTTCACTATGGGACCAAAACTGAAATCACGTAAAAAAATCGACTGTCCCATACATTTATGTGCGCATTACTCGACAAAATGTACGGAACAGTTGTTTTTTTTTCGTGATTTCGTTGTTGGTCATGCATTTGTAATTTAAAAATTAACGTTACCATTATTTAACTACGCACTGATTTAAAATAGATTCCATGGAGTTTCTTGCACGTTCTTCTCCATAGAGATGTACACTTTGTAACGTGCAATCAAATCAAATCTGTCTCACTGGCGATGGGTACGGTGACTGTATTTTGTTGCAGAACATCGGCACTTGCTGTACTTGTCGCTAGCGTGACCAGACTAGCTTGATGTTTTGACCCAACTGCGTCAGAAGGAGGGTAATGTTTTTTGTCTTAGGGGTCGTCCATTAATCACATGATTAAAGGGGGTGGTGAAAAAATTCACGAAATCTCACAAGGAGGGTATTTCACTACACCCCGTAGTGAAATATCACGTGTATTCATTTGATCGATGAACACGAATTTCCCAGAATTGAATTAGGCTTGTATTTAAAGATAATCATTTCTGATTATTTTTAAATAGCTGGTATGTTTCACCAGGGGGGAGGGGAGGCTAAAAGATTGCTAAAAAGACATCACGTGATCATCACCGATTTTGACAATTCAAAATGTAAATGGATAAATATAAATGTTTTTGATTTACTAATTTCAGCTGGCTTACCAATTAATATTTTGATTGTTCGAGTGGCAGTAACAAGAAAAGGCTATTTTCATTTTTATTTTATTTAATTTCAGCTGGCGAAGAATCAGCGAACGCGTGCGGTTCGGCGGCGGCGTGCCCGGCCGCGTGCGCGTGCGAGTACGGCGCGCGCGCCGTCAGCGTGGCGTGCACGCGGGCCGCGCTCACCGAGGTGCCGAGGGACCTGCCCGTCAACACTGACGCGCTGTAAGTACTACTTGACACGGTTGGCGCAGTGATTGAGCGATTGACTGCAACGCTGCGGGTCGCGGGATCGATTCCCGCACGGAACAAATATTTGCATGGCCTACAGATAGTTGTTCCGAGTCTGGCTGTTTATGTATGTGAGTTTATATGTTTGTAAACGCACCGACGATACAGGAGAAATTCCTAGTGGGGGGCAATGTTTTTTTATTTAAAAAAATGGCTGTAACATGTCAAACATGAACTGTGGAGTTGGTGCATGATTTTATTTATTAGTTAGTACACCAACAGCAGTACATTATATATCGCAGCCAATTAGCTTAATCAGCCGTTTAATTGGCTGCCTAGCCTTTTCATTTAAATGCGCCGATTTATCAGCGACCTAAGTGATATTTTTGTTCAATATCGTTTAATGACTTGCCCATGTCACTTACGTCGCTGATTAAACGGCGCAGTTCAATGGATAGGCTTTTAATGAAACGGCTGATTAAACTAGTTGGCTGCGACACATACATAACTACATTTGAGAGTCTAAACTAAAACATAGGTGCTGGTATGCATGCCTATTACAGGTATACACGGCTAATACCATATACTTAAAATGCATCATTAATGAACTAAAGCAAAATTCGAACGAAGGAAGAAAAATAAATATAAACACATTAAAACATACGATTTTTTTTTTATTTATGAATGGGCCAGCTCTTGACCTCAATCACGCCTGATGGAAAGCGATAGATGAGGTCCATGATGAAGCGAGCGTGCCCAGTGCGTGCCTTGAGGCACTGGTACTCCCACGCGTCGACGAAACACAGCAGGCTGCTTGACGCCGGGGGGAGGGGGGAGGGTGGTCGCGAACCAGGCGGGTGTTAGCCCTACCACCGCAAGGGAAGGATTGGCCAGTCTTATAAGGTGTTAGGTGAGACTGTCCAGGATGCGCCGAGCGAGAGGTTCAGTTGAGTGTCTGATGGAACAAATTGCGCTACACGAGAAGGCTCCTTCATGCATCCCAAAATCCGATTCGTGATGATTATGACAAACCCCTCATTTGGGGGAGGCCTAAGTCCAGCAGTGGACGTCTTTCGTCTGATATGATGATGATGATGATGATGATGATGATGAAATAAGCGTTTACTTTTTCTTATTACAGATTGATGTCAGACAACAGTTTGGGTCAGATCAAGTCAGATGGACTATTCGGACGCCTTCCAGACCTCACTAAACTGGATCTCCGGAATAATGGTAAGTTACCCAGAAATAATATACAACGTATTATCATGAACGTCATTTCTGTAAAGGGGTCATTGTACTCATTATGAACAACTTTTACAATGAGACCAACCCCGAAATCGCGATAAAAAAAACCGACTTCCAAAAAACACTAAAAATCAAAGTCCAAAATAACTTTAATTTCGGTAGTCGGTGTTTTTGGTTGCTTCTTCGTTATTTGACACCGACTTCCGAAATTAAAGTTATTTTGGACTTTGTAGTGTTTTTTTGGAAGTCGGTTTTTTTTTGTTAAAAAGTTTTTTATTTTTCACTTTTTAGTGGTACTTTCCAGTGGTATTGGGTGTGGGTACACCTATCAATACCACTGGAAAGTCACAGAAAAGCAAAAATACGCAATTTCGTATACATGGATGATTTTTCCACATATTTTTGCCAGCTATTTGGATTTAAAAACCAAACTACTGTACCGATTTTGATAAAATTTCAAAATCGGTACATGAAACAAGAATTCTTGAAATCGGTTCATAACTGACGGAGATATGAGGTAACAAACACAAAAAAAAACATACAATCGAATTGAAAACCTTCTTTTGAAGTCGGTTAAAAACAGTTGTTCAGTAGATTTTGTTGAGACATGCGCACATACCTAAATGTATGGGGCAGTCGATTTTTTATTCGCGACTTCAGTGTTGGTCCCATTGTAAAAGGTTTACATAATGATGAGTACAAAACAATGACCCCTGTTGAGTATAACTGTCTTTATTTTGGTATTTATCTCCGAATCGTTGAGCTCCTTAAAGTTCTAAGTTGAGCTTCTCGATAACTGACAATAGCTTACACTGTCTGGGCAGGTCTACTCGAATTCGTGAGGTGTTTTCCTCAAAGATCACCTCAGACATTACCCTACTATAATAATTAATGTCTGAAGTGATCTTTTATCTTTGTAGGGCTACATGGTTCTCATGTTTTGACCATTACCTTTCGCGCCTATATTGTAACTAGATACTGTGGTCCTTCATGTCTATAACTTTTCAAAAAAGTGTTAATCCCTGTATTCTTCTCTCCAGGTATAACTCTGATAGAAGACAACGCATTTGACGGCGCTGCCAACATTCAGGAGTTGCTGCTAGACGGCAATCTGATCCAGACGGTCACCGACAAGATGTTCTTCGGTCTACACAGTTTAGGCATACTGTGAGTATTTAGTACACTATCTGCAATAATTAATCACCCTTTAGATGCTAGATGTGTTCCTGCCAGGGTAGGGGGATCGTTCGAAAGAATTACCGCGGCCCTGGGGGTCTACTCTCTAAGCCCGAAGTCCGTAGTTTCGGCCTTAGTGTCGGGCGTTTTCTTCTCCGTATCACCTACGGACTTACGATTAGACCCGAACCCGAACTAAGAATGAATGACAACACGATTTGACAGTTGTTCTTAGTTCGGGTACGGAGTAGAAAACGCCCGACATTCAGACCCAAAATACGGACTTCGGGCTTAGAGACAAGACCTCCTGGAACGCAAAGGAAATTTAGAGGAACACGGATAGGTTGTAGTCAGTAAGAGTCTGACACTCCCTTCCGCTCCGACCAGAGCGGATGGAGTCATTTGATGATTTCACATCCTTAAAAATAAAATAATAAAAAACGACGTGTTTCATCAAGGTAAAACAACAATCAGACGTTGTCACTATGCGTTCAGTAATGGACGCTAACGATATCATGTGTCTGACACATCGCGTCGGCCTCAGCACCAGCTCAAGCTTTTCATCCTGACCAGGGCCTAAGTCTAGTGACCATGCATGACGAATGTGTGGATAATATGGCGGATTTATCCCAATAAAAATAGCGCGACCGCTTAGCAGTTTGAGGAATCGCAGCCTAGCTGCTCAGCTGAATTCGATTCCATAATCGGGCTAAATGATAGGTTTTGCTTAAAACTGTTTCAGTAGCTTTTGATCACTATCTCACCTGATGGTAAGCGATGATGTGGTCGAAGATGAGGAGGAGCCCGCTTGCCTAGAAGTCACCCTTGACTTGACTCCCAGGTTGCTTGTAGCTATCAGGTTGATCACAAAGATTCAGGAAAGCTGTAGGGAAACCAGCACCCTTAGAATAAACAGATACAGACCGCGTTCCGTATACCGACCTCGCCGCCGAGGTCCGTCGCGACGACCCACTCAAAACCCTCCCCGACTTTTGCCTAACGAGCCAGCCCGCACCGCTGAGCCTTTAGCTTTAATAACCCCTAATTAATGAAACGACCCAGCCTGACTGTCCCTAACTGACGCCGCTAAGCCGAGGTCGTATTCCACAGGGAATGCCCTTAGCGAGCGGTCAGTAGTTTTTAGCTTGTAGCTAGTTTTGTTGCCTTGGCTGGGGGCCTTAAATTCATTTGATGCCACCACAGGTTAGTCCGGTTAAGTAGTTGATATCTCAAGTGTGTTAACTTGCTAGTGGTCATACCTAAAAAAAAAAACAGACAATTCCACTCCTTAACTGTACGCACAATGAATGCCCTGGCCACGGCTATACTACTTCTATACCTTTCGACTCTCTCTTTAGGAAATACAAGCGTGATTTCATATTATGCTTCTTCTATTTTCAGATCTTTAACAGACAATAAGATCAGATGCATTACTCCGGGAGCCTTCGACCATCTCACGATGCTGTCCACTTTGTGAGTATATCTTCACCTAGATTTGCCGGGCACACCATTTATGTACAAATAAATTTTTTTTTGATGGCATAATGGTTCGATGACCGTTACTGCACATTTGGTAGCGCCTACCATAGTGCGCAAAAAGAGGGTAAAGGTGTAACCTGTCTCTGTCCTACAGGAACTTAGAATCCAACCCGCTCGACTGCACGTGCCACATTTCCTGGCTGCCGAACTGGCTCCGCAGCCGCCGCCTGTCTCCGTCGGCCACCTGCAGGACTCCGCCCGCCCTGAGGGACGCCAACTTGCACCATCTCGAGGTGTCGGACTTCAAGTGTACAAGTGAGTAACTTTTAACTTAACATACGCTGATTTTATCAACGTTAGATATTTATGATCCATGGGATAGTTATCACCATAATCTCAGCCGAAAAACATCCACTGCTGGACAGTCCGAGCCGAATATTTCAAAACGACTATCCCATGGCAGTGCTCGGATTTTCCTTGCGTGATCGAATCAGGAATGATGATATCCGCAAGAGAACCAAGGTTACCGACATAGCCCGAAGGATCGCCAAATTGAAGTGGCAGTGGGCAGGGCACATTGCTCGCAGAACAGATGGTCGATGGGGCCGAAAAGTTTTGGAGTGGCGACCGCGTACCGGAAGACGCAGCGTTGGAAGGCCTCCCACAAGGTGGACCGATGACCTGGTGAGGGTCGCGGGTAACCGATGGATGCGAGACGCACAGGACCGGTTGTTGTGGCGACACTTGGGGGAGGCCTATGTCCAGCACTCAGTGGACGTCTTTCGGCTGATATGATAATGATGTTGATGTAAATACATAATTTTTATTGTATGTATGTTTTGCATTTTTAAGATGTTTTATACTAAAAGTAACCCCCAAATCCTGAATTATGTATTTGAAACAGATGCCGCTAACTACGTCTCCGTTAAAGCATGTATGGTGATAATATTAACATACAAGAAGTACCGTGTTACCCAGTTAATAGGTTGTGGAGGTCTGGTAGGCAGCCACTCCACGTAAAATACTGGTACCTGTATCCGGTTTGGCTGGAAGCTTACCCCGATATAGTTGCGAAAAGGCTAGGCAGATGATGATGAACATCGTCCATGTTCCTTCAGCTCACAAACTTCTCCATCTTCTATTCCAGCTGAAGACAAAGGCTGCCTGTCGTCGGACTACTGCCCCGCACAGTGCGCATGCGCCGGCACGGTCGTGCGCTGCTCCCGGGCGCAGCTCACCGCCGTGCCACTCAACATACCCAAGCAGACTACGGAGCTGTAAGTAACACATAGATATTCACTAACGGCCGCTTTCTATAATATATCTCAATCCCAATCTTGATCCCGATCCTTGTCTGTAACCAATCAACGGCCGAGTTTGTGTCCTTCACCACACAATCCTCACCTTTGATTGGTTACAGACAAGAATCGGGATCAAGATTGGGATTGAGATATATTATAGAACGCGGCCGTAAGTCTGAAAGAAAGAATCTATTTAGAATGGTACCAAACTCTGAAACAGTTATTGTACAACATCGTTCCCACCCAACCACTCCGCCAATTCTACAAATTTCAAAGTTGCAACCTGTCAAAAAAGCTTCAATTTTGACAGATTGCAATTGACATGCGGATGCGAACGTTGCTAAATAATTTGTAAGATTCGCGCTCTGATGAAAAGGGGTCATTGTACTCATCATTATAATCAACTTTTACTTAGGGACCAACCCCGAAATCGCAAAACAATAATCACTATTCAGTAGATTTTGTCGCGAGACGACCTATACTCCATCCGAGTAGGTAGTTAACTAAAGGTAAACAAAAAAACCACGTGACAGGTGGTTTAGTTAACTACCTACTCGGATGGAGTATAGACGTCTACTGCAGGGGTTGCTTCTAGGTGACCCGGTTAAAGAATGCCTGAAAGAATTTTGAGGAGGCCTTTGCCCAACAGTGCGACAATATGAACTGAATAAAAATTATAAAGGGTAAGGTGCGGTGAAAATTGTGACGGTGGAAGCTGATACGTTGGTGCCGAGGAAGATGAAATAAAACGGCGGACAAGTAGAATTTACGTCTGTATTGAACTAGTGTCGCAGATGGAAGGGGAGAGTGTTGCCACAGTTTACATGATGATTTACATTTTATTGTTGGTGTTGCAATAATATGAATTAAAATATCCAAAACCAGTGTTCGTCAAAATCGTTCGCAGACGATATTTCTACGACCCACGACATAAGCAAACAATATTAGTAGGCAATGATTTTATTAGACACGAGTTTAAAGTTTGCTAATGAATGCACCTTATATTTTGTATTGACATACAAACTCTATGAAGCAATCGTGTTTTCACAGATTATAAAAATGTATCAATTGTTTGGTCAACTACCCAATGCAAGAATGTGTGGCCCTTGGTCAGAAAAGTGTGACGAGTTGACGACCACTGCAATAGACTCTGAAGCTATCTTAATCTCTTGTTCCAGCTACTTAGAATCCAACGAGATAGCGTCAATATTACCAGAGCACATCCGTCACCTGACGCAGCTGACGCGACTGGACCTCTCCAACAACATGATCAGCGTTATCACTAACAACACCTTCGAAGGGCTCACGAAGCTTTCCACGCTGATCGTTAGCTATAACAAGCTGAGATGTGTGCAGGTATGTGTACTGTTATTTACTTTTCTAACTTCATATTATCATTATACAGGGTGTTCCAGGATTGCGTGGTCATATTTAAAGGTGATGTTAGGTAGCTGATAAAATGTGTAGATAAAATTAATAATACATTAAATCAAAATACATACCTACGTAACAAAGAAAACATTAAATATATACACATACAATAAAAAATTTAACATTAAATATACATATTATGAATAACTATAACTTAAATCACTAAGAGTACGCAACATTTTAATACTATATAGCACTCATAAAACAGAATACAAAACAAACTCATAAATGATCAGCGGTCTCCGAGACTATAGTAGGCAAGGTATACACAAGTAAACATACGCGTGTACGCACTATGCTAGCACACAAACACATTCACACAGTAGTTCGCTTCTTAAAAGTTGTTTGTGTTCTTCACAAATTGAATATTAGTACTTATGGGGGTACCTTGGTGTCAAATCAAACTTGTTTTAGATAATCAAAGTCAAAGTCAAAGTCAAAGCATTTATTTCAAATAAACCATTTACAGGTACTTTTGAATTGTCCGAGTCAGTCAGTCAAAAACATGAAGCTATTTGCACGTTCCAAAGCGTAGATCTCTATGGAGAAGAACGTGCAAGAAACTCCACGGACACTCTTTTAAACCATTTTATGATTTACAATAATCCTGGTTACATTATCTTTGTTGCTTCTATATGTGAGAACAATGTAAAGAAAGAGAATAAAAAAGAATTCTAAGTATCAAATAAACTATTGAAATAAGCCAGCGACAGCTAAGAGATGACCAGTCTCCACTGATGGCGCCCGTTCACGAACATGACACGTGCATCAGCAACATTCAGCTCAACCATTTTGAAGGGAACCGAATGATCCGATACACGCGCCACCATCAGCGAGACATTCGAGTGAGCATGACAAACCCTCAACTGCCCCTGCTCATTCATGTCAAACAAGGAAACCATCTATTAACATAAAAGGCTCCATGGTCCTCACATTTACAGGATTCCAAAATAAAAAATGCTTCTACTTTATATAAAACTATGAATATCAATTGGAAAGAACAGAAAAATAAAAGTGTATTCCAAACATTATAGAAATGTGGAATATTATTATTATTAAACGTAAAAAGTAAAATAAAAAAGGGTGAGCATCTCCTCCATATATAAAATCCTAACTAGTGGAACCAAGCGGCTGAGGCTGTGGAGCAGGACCGGCATTTAGCCAAGCATTTTTATCAAGGATATAATCTTCCAGTTTATAATATGCCTGTCTACATAGTGTGCGTTTAATGCATGTTTTAAATTTTCTCTCATTCAGTCCGAGAATATCATATGGTATTTTATTATAAAATTTAACACAGTGCCCCATAAAAGAAGTGTGTACTTTAGCCAATCTGAATCGGGGTTGATCTAATTTGTTCTTATTTCTAGTATTAAAATTATGCCTGTCACTAATCTTACTAAAAAGATGGAGATTTTTCCGAACATACATTATATTTTCGTATATGTATTGACAAGGTAGAGAGAGAGAGGATTCAAAATCCCCGCATTTTCCCCTCATTATGCCAATCCCAATCAACTTGAGATTCCCCGCAGGTTGGGGAATTCCCCACACGTTGGTAATGCTGTACGAAAACTGTCAAAGTGTCGTTCTTAGACAGCTTCACAATTTTGACACTAGAGGCGCTAGTTAGAATCTTTGCATCGCCAATATATAAAAGTTGTACATAAATATTTCCAGTTTGAAAGACTGTAGGAGAATATGACTGAAGCACTTTTTTCGTTACAGCGCGATTCTCTCAAAGGCCTGACTCAACTCAGAGTGCTATCACTTCACGGAAACAACATTTCAATGCTGGCTGACGGAGTGTTCAGGGACCTTGAGTCTATATCGCATGTGTAAGTATCATTATTGACTAACTACAAATAAAATTACCCTTTCCACCATAATGTCTACCTTACTTCTTTTATATTGCGTCTGAAAATCGATCCTCAAAATTGAGGGTCTATTTCCGTTGCTTTAGGCTCAACTCTACATAATTATCATGTCCTTTAAAATCTATCGCCTGCCCGATGTCCACCATTCCATCATTTTTACCTCCTCTACATTCATACATTCCCTACAAATTGATTGTCGACTGTCTCTTTGGTTTTCTATCTTTTATCCTATTTCCACGTCCATTCTCGTCGTTATTTTAACCTTACTTGCTTTGTATTAAGTCAGAAATTCGATCGAGAATTGGCACTCCTTGGTTTCAGTGGCCTAGACTCTAATCCTCCGTACTGGGACTTCTTTGCATACATCTCCAGCATTCTTTAAAAGTTTTTCCTTTCAGCTTATGTGTTATTTACTGATAGAGCTAGTGTGACCACCTTTCTGGTTATCTCCAATCCATCCCATTGTAATTTGAATCTAACGTTTGTCACCTTTTTACTGATTGTGAGAGTGACAACCATTCATTTTATCTCCACTCCATCCCACCGTTCTTTAACCTCCCTCACAACCTTACATCCATCACCTTACGTCTCAAAATCACTTGCCAAACGTCTGGTTATTTTCTTTCAGTGCCCTTGGCTCCAACCCTCTCTACTGCGACTGCAACGCTCGCTGGCTGTCAGAATGGGTGAAGAGTGCCGGAGAGTACGTGGAGCCTGGTATTGCGCGGTGCTCAGAACCGACCGCTATGAGGGACAAGCTTATTCTGAGCACACAGTCCAGTGCTTTCGTTTGTAAAGGTAGGTCCATCGTTTGCAACTATGTTGGGGTCGTATTTCAATCTAACCGTATGCATCTGCATCAACAGCTCACCAGTATTTTATGTGGAACGATAATAATAACTAAAATTAACAAACACACTAAACTTACAACAAACTACTTGTAAAATAAAGCATCAAAAAATTCTTCCTCAACGCTGTCAGCAGGTAATGTGCTCAAGAGACTGGCGACATTGCCACGTTGACTGGCAATGCTTAGTCTTTACCCAAAATAAAAGCCGGATCTAGGGCCCAAGGCTGTTGAAAACCTCACCACAGCGACAGCGATGAAGAGAACTGCTGCTATTGTCTATCTGACCTCCACAACCCAGTTACTAGCCAATATGCCACTTGGCTAGTCTGATTGTCAGAATTTCGGGCTTCTGACTACCTGTAAAGACTGTCAAAGATCTACGCATGACAGCCGGGACTAGCGACTTAAACTTCTGAGGCACTCCTCGGAGGCTCGGAGGCTCGGAGGCTCAGAGGTTCAGTACCTATGTAATGGATGGTCACCCATCCACAGTCCGAACTCGGCAAGCGTTGCTTGAAGATCGACCCGTGCGTCAATTATTAAGGAGCCACGAGCTCTCTCTTACCTTACTAAGGAAACGAATATTTATCACCTCAATTGCTGACTGAGGTTGACGACCATCTACCTAGCCTTTTCCCAACTATACTGGGGTCGGCTCCCAGTCAAACCGGATTCAACTGAATACCAGAATTTTACGTGGAGCGGCTGCCTACCAGACCTCCACAACCCATTAACTGGGTAACACGGTACTTTTTGGCAAGACTAGTGTCAGATTTTCTGGCTTCTGACAATCCATAACGACTGCTATCGATCTACAAATGACAGCCGAAGCACGGAGGAGTCTCGAATTATTCTCACAATATTCTTTCATCCTTTTATAGGCAAACCACCAGCGGAAGTGATTTCCAAATGCGACAGCTGTTACAGCAACCCGTGTCGTAACGGCGGCTCCTGTCGAGCGAGAGGCGCCGGGGGGCACGAGTGTCTGTGTGCACGCGGCTACCACGGTGACTCGTGCCAGCACCAGATCGATGCGTGCTACGGCAGTCCGTGCGCGCACGGGCTGTGTCGGGTACTTGAGGAGGGGAGGTTCCAGTGAGTTTTTTTGCGGTTATTTACGGGTCTTATTAAACAAGAGCAAAATCTCAGACGATGTCGGCCAAAAAGCTGCCAAGGTAATATGGGACTGAACCGGACTCGTCGGCCTTATTTTGAACGGTTCTTGGGCTACTGCAACTACAATGTGGGTCCCAGAAAATGGTGGACCCAGGCGAGGATGGCGTAGGTCCTGAGCCTGCCTAGAGCCAGAGCCTGCCAGGGTTGCGAAATTTGTTCGAAAGAGTCACTGCGGCTCTGGAACACCAAGGGTATGAGGAGGAACACGGATGGGTTTTATTCAGTAACAGTCTGACACTGTCCAACTAGAGTGGAAGAAGTCATTTAATGTTTTCCCATCCAATAAACAAAAGGCGAAGATAGCGAAAGGAACTTGACGCCTATCGACAAGATAAGTCCATACTTGCCCAAAGCCAAGAGGAATGGAAAGAAGAAAGGGAGGCCTTTGCTCTGCAGTAAGGTATAACAGGCTGAAAATGAAAAATTGGGGACCAACCTATGAGTATATTACAAAGGTTGAAACATAGGTTCAAAAGTTTAGTTTCAATTTATTATGTTATGGGGCCTTCCTTGCTGAAAGTTATCGTTTTAAACCATAACACCCATCTTGTTGGAGGATCCTCCCTATTCAATGGAGGTTTGCAGGACTTTACACCCTGTTCAGCATACCTCTATACAATTATCCACTAGTTACTACGACGCTTGGTAATCAATAAAGCTAACGGTCCGTTTTTCCAACATTAAAGATGAGTAAAATATTGAACCCCAATAAAAAACCCTATTTTTATCATTCTAGCTGCTCCTGTCAGGCTGGCTTCACAGGTGCACGCTGCGAGGTGAACATAGACGACTGCGTGGCTAACAAGTGTCAGAACAACGCGACCTGTGTCGATCATCTAGAGGGGTACTCCTGTAAATGTGCTCCTGGGTTTATGGGTATGTGTTTTAAATGCAATTTGGCTCTTGACACTGCTGATTGAATGGTAAAAAAGTTCACCTACCTGCAAGGGTAAATTGCGAAGTCATGTAGCGTCGATGTTTGGTGTTCTTAATGAAATTATTTATTTAAGTGAGTTTCATTATTTTATGAAGATCACACAACGTGGAAGGTGAAAATCTCGCGGTTTTCTCTGGTTCCAAATATCATCAAAAATTCTGAAAGCAGATGTATTCAAAATCTAGAATGTATGTGTAAGTTTTTCACCAGCAACCACCTAGTTGCTTGTACAAAACAAACAGTTAAATTATCAGATAACTCAAGATTTATCCTACTGTAAACGTACACATTGTAAGGGCCAACCATGAATTTTGTTCTTTTCTTTTATCTGAAACCATAATCAGATTATCAAAATTTTGTTAATACTTACTCTGTTCAGGTAACAGAAAAAGCTGTCGTCCTGCTATTTAACAACCCCATTTTCTTATTAAACACTATATCAACTGCATTAAAATAACCCATTTCCTTCCTTCCAGGCGAATTCTGCGAGAAGAAGATCCCCTACTGCACCAAAGAATTCAACCCGTGTGAGAACGGCGCCGTCTGCACAGACCACCACAGTCACTATACCTGTGCCTGTCCTAAAGGATATTCAGGACAGAATTGCACTGTCAACGCGGATGACTGCATCAATCATATGTGCCAGGTATGTTGTTGTGAAAGACTATCTAGTACTGTGACCATCTGTCTATTTTAAAATTCAAATGTAATAGTATCCTCTGCAAATAACATCGTCTTTGGTTAGTTTTATGGTCATTTCGGCAAGTCATCAACTAAAAAAGGGAATGGACCCAATATAGTGCCTTGAGGTACCCCTATTATAATGATAAGCCCTATGGAGATTACGCTATTTACCTGAACTTAAATTTTTCTGTCTCTACAGGATGATCTTATAAGATCAAGCAAGGGTTGTATTCCTAATCACATAGAGCTCTAGTTTTAAAACAAGTGTAACATTGTGTATCTACGCAATCGAACGCCTTGGAGAGGCCACAAAAGATTCCAATAGCATTTTGTGACCCAGTTTCTTCTTCGGCTCATTCCCAGGTGTTAATGTTCTTGATTAGTGTAACTCTGGCGTCAGTTGTCCATAATGAGCCCCTTATGAACTCACTACAAAGAAAAATTGGATTCATGAATCAGAATAAAATTAGGACACCTATCCTATAATGTTAGTTGCGGACTATGTTCGAAAGAGTTACCGCGGCCCTGGAAAGTAAGAGTCTGACACTCCCTTCCGCTCTGCCCAGAGCGGGAGAAGTCATTTGATGATTTCCCATACATAAAAAAAAAAAATAATAATAATAATCCTATAATGTTATGGTATACATTAAAAAGTATTCAATCTACTATTCCTATGGAAACTTCAAATTTTGCATCTCATAATTGTCCTGATTCTTTTTCACACAATGCTATCTTCCCATCTCTCCCCAGAACGGCGCCACCTGCGTAGATGGTCTGGATGAGTACCGCTGCGCGTGCGGCGCCGGGTACGCTGGCCGCTACTGCGAGGCCGCTCCCCACGCCGCGCTGGGCACCTCGCCGTGTGCGCACCATGACTGTGTGCATGGAGTGTGCTATCTGCCGCAACCGAGGCCATTACAGGTGAATGAATTAGCTTAAAGTGACAACCAGAAATCTCATCTTTGCCATCTACTGCCCAATTTAACCCTTAGTGCAATATTTCTCAAACTTTAGGTCGCTACCCACTGGCAGGTCGCGGGTGAAAGTTGAATATATTGTAGTGTGTAAGACTTATGTATGAGTATGAGTGAGCTCATGTATTCTAATGCGGTATGCGATTGTACTCGATGATTGAGCAGTAACAACAGATACCAATGGAGGCACTTATTTAACTCATCATCCCGGACCGACAACCTTACAATACCATCATCTACTTTTCTTGTCGCCCTCAAAATGTGTGCTAATTTGATTTTTTTTATTTTAGGACGATATTATAATGGAGCGTCCTCTTCTCAGCACAGCCAACGATTACTTATGCAAGTGTGCTCCAGGATACTCAGGTATATTAGAAAAAAATCTCACATAAAAAAATAACAAAACTTTAGAGTCAAAACTTAAAGGCGTGATAATGGATAAGTTTTTCTGTAGTTTTCTGAACCGACTTACGTCCTGGTGGATCCAATCGGTTCCAGTATATTGCAAATTGATTTTTAGGTACTTAAATTCCATGTTTTTACGTTTTATTTTCTTTTGTTTATAATCTCATAAAATTGAGTCCCCTGGAAAATAGAGAATTAAAACTTGAATAAACTTAATTTCATTGTTTTCAGGTCGTCTCTGCGAATACCTTACCTCACTCACGTTCAGTCACAATGATTCTCTAGTAGAATTGGAACCACTAAGGACACAACCGCAAGCCAATGTAACATTAGGTAAGTAAACTTATTATTTTAAAGTGACCTTTGTCTTACAGCAATTAGTAGTGTAGTGTCCGATCTTCAAGGCTTTGGTCTACATTACCTACTGTTAATCTGTTGGTTGTCATAGGCTCCAGAACATATGACACCAATATTGCCAAAGGCTACCGTGCTGCTATCACATTCGCTGTTACTTACTAGGTTGTGATTATGTCGGTATTGAGCTACATCCATTGGAAAAGGGTAGATAATATGACGTGGCACTTATGTTTTTCTTACTCATCCGCTGTTCCAGGACAGTTGAATCGTTTTTCCGGGACTCGTCGAGCTTCATTGACTCGGCGTTTTTCTGGTAGTCGCCTGTGTTTATTCTGGCTCTCAGAAGTTGTAGTGTAGTGGGTAGTGTGACCTTGTCTTAAAAAAGATGAATAATTATGCTATTTTCATCTTTTTTTTTCTAGTGTTCAGCACAACACAACTGCATGGTGTGCTGATGTACTTCGGAGAGAATGAGCATCTTGCTGTGGAGCTGTTTAACGGACGAATTCGTATCAGCTACGATATTGGGAACCATCCTACTTCTACTATGTATAGGTATGTATTGTAAATAAGCATATTTTTATTTATTTTTAAATCAGAGAGCGGTGCAAATCTCTTGGGAGTTTAGCAACAAAAGATCTTATTTTGTATCAATTTTCGAGACTCGATAGGTCCTTTCTTCATACAATCACGCATTATGCTTAAAATATGACAGATTTTAAATGTAATTTGTATGTTCTATAAAACATAAACTCTGCTCTCCTCACCAGGAAATATATGTCGTCGCTATCTTGTACAATTTGGCCAGGTCATGATACCACCCAACCTAACATCGACGATAGAGCTCTGCGCGAGGCTCTTATTTCACTAAAGGAACCTATTATGAATGGAATGACGGGCTGGAGTGATCAAGCAAAGCGAGCGAACTTAGCTCCCGTCATCCCTTTCGACCATAACCTATCCGTGTTGGGGTGCCCTAAGTTGCCTCAAGTCTAACCTGCCGAAAAGTTCTGGAGTGGCGACCACGTACCAGAAGACGCAGTGTTGGAGCGGCCTCCCACTAGGTGGACCGATGACCTGGTGAGGGTCACTGGTAGCCGATGGATGCGAGACGCACAGGACCGGTTGTTGTGGCGACACTTGGCAGAACCCTATGTCCAGCAATGGACGTCTTTCTTCTCGGCTGATATGATGATGATGATGAATCGATATTCATTATTTTGTCTAATTTCAGTTTCGAGATGGTGTCAGACGGTAACTACCACAAGGCGGAGCTGATCGCCATCAAGAAGAACTTCACTCTGAAGGTGGATGACGGTCCAGCGAGGTCTATCATCAATGAAGGTATGCTTATCTACGTTTAAAATACTATGTTTCACATTCTGGTTATGTCGAGAGAGCTTAGAGCACATTGAGCTTAAATAAAAAAAATAGGCCATAAAGTTTTCTGGTATCGAGATGCCGAAAACGGGATGTGCGTACAAGTGTTCGGTTCTTTTGTTTTATTCATTTATTTATGTACACACAATATACTTATAAAATAAAATTGTATACAGAGAAAAGAGCACAAGATGTTCAATGCATGATGTGCAATGTTCTTCCAGCAGACCTGCGACAGAAGAGAGGAAACGTAGACGCAGTGTGTAAAGAGACAGAGAAGGAAACTTAAAATACACTACTAACAATAGACAATATTCGACAATACAGAAAAGCCATATCGTGTTTATGGGCCATTTTGATGCAACCAAGGCACGATGGAAATGTTGAGTAAATTGTCGAAGCTCATACTGCTTTATCGTGACCTAGGATCTAGTCGAGAACCTGCCAGGGTTGCGGATTTTGTTCGAAAGAGTCACCGCAGCCCTGGACAGCAAAGGGCACTAGAAGGAACACGGATGGATTTTAGTCCGTAAGAGTCTGACACTCCCTCCCGCTCCACCCAGAGCGGCAGGAGTCATTTGATGATTTCCCATCCATAAAAAAATCTAGTCGAGAATGTTAATGGGGTCAAAATGAATTTTGTCACATCATGTTTTTTTTTCAGGTGCCAAGGAATATCTTCGGTTAGAACGCCCGATGTACCTCGGAGGAGTGCCCGAAGACATCGCTAAAGAAGCCTTCAGCAAATGGCATCTACGCAATATCACTAGTTTTAAAGGCAAGTTATTTTTTTTTTCGTATATGAAGATAATTTTTCTGCTCGGATAATGGTAACCATTCTGTCTAAATTGGTTGAGTTTCTAAAACGGAAAACACACTTGTGACTAGGTTTCAGGAATTGTTCGAAAGAGTTACCGCGGCCCTGAAACACTAAGATAGAAGGAACACGGGTGGGTTTTCGTCAATAAGAGTCTGATACTCCCTCCCACTTAGGGTTGCTAGGAGTCTATATCCAAACCCCTAGCAACCCCTAGCAATACTTTATCTTATTTGTCGTTTTCCTCCCCTCCAAAGGTTGTCTAAAAGCCGCCTGGATAAACCACAAACGCGTGGACTACGTCAACGCAGTCAGGGTCCAGAGGACTTCGGCAGGCTGTGGAGAGGACGAACCCACTACTCCAGTGCAAGCCACCGTGTTTGTGCAGAAAGACGCCGGGAGACATAACCAGGTAACATTAGCTCCACACAAATAGTCGATGGGTTCTGAAGTGGCGACCACGTACCGGAAGACGAAGCGTTGAAGACTGCCTCGTAAATCCGTCATCCACCGCCGTCCCGGCATTTGTTTGTATATCGTTGATCGTCAATAAGGATAGTCAAAAAAGCCAGAAAAATTGGGAATCATTCCTATTAAACCATTTTGAACTGTCAAGTTGGTCAGTCAAAGAGAAGAAGCTATTTGCACGTTCAAATGCGTAGATCTCTATGAAGAAGAACGAGCAAGAAACTCCACGAACATCTCGATGACGTAGTGATTTTATCGTATATTTCCAGGATCCCTGCGTCCCCAACCCCTGTGCCCGAGGAGGCCGCTGCGTCAGGGAGGAAGGCTCCCCATCAGACTACACGTGCCGCTGCCGCGCTGGCACCACAGGCCCGCAGTGTGAACTTAGGGCTTCTATCAGTGAGTATTCTAGATGATACGCAATCGTTGCGTTAAATTTTGTTCAGCAAAAGCGGAGAGCGACCTTTAACTTGACATTCGTTTGCCAACTTAGAGGCTTTTAGGTCCCGTGCTTAAGGGGGATCCCTAAAGAGACCTCGCCATACATTTTTCAGTAGCTGTAATCTCCGTAAATAAACAGTTTCTGCAGAATAAAGCAAGTATAATGAGATTTTATAATGTATTGTGATCGCCTATCGCCCAAATTTTAGAAAAAAAACAGTCTTTCTATGAGAATTAGACCCAATAAAAAACGAAAAATCTTTACATGTGTGAGTGACCTGAATCGCGCCATCTGACAGAAATTTATAGAACCACCGAGAAAAAGTTCATTGCTGTTGTGTTACGAGTTTACGTGCGGTGAACATTTTAAGTAGATGGCGCTGTTCGAAAATTCGAACAAGCGCCAAGGTTATCGAGTGACGGACGCGGCGATGCGACGTTGCCATTCAAGACGCAATTTGGCAACAACGCGTGTTGCCAAATTGTTCCAGTCCATGCGTGATTGTGTGTCAAAATTGTGTTTCTAGCAAGTTAGCGCCGGCGCGCGGGTTTGCCCGCGGATTTTATATTTTATGATTGATGAAATGTTTTTTTTAGGGAATGAGAAATAATGCTAGAAAGTGAAAACAATTATCTGCGATCTGCCTTTGGTTCACACAGATACAATACTAATGTTATTATTGTATTACTTATCTACTTTAAATAAATAGTGCCTACCTACCTAAAGATTTAAAAATCTTTCCACTGTATGTAAGTAGGTACTGATAAAACATTTTCTGACACGGTTAAGTACTAATTCATTGGTTAATTTGGGTTGAATCAAATCAGAGAAAAGAAGTTCATGTAGGTATACTTAGGGTACCTATACCTAAATCAGGCGATCAGCGTAGGCAAACTTACCTATTTTTTTCCTAGCTACCTACGCAATGGTCGTCCGTCTGTCGGTCCGTATGTCTGTCTGTCCGTCTCTGTCTGTCACCAGACTGTATTTCACGGACCGTGATAGCTACACAGTTGACATTTTCACAGATGATGTATTTTTTTGCATTTGTATCGCATGATTGTAATATTATAAGTCGCGTAAGATTGTATATTTACAAGTACCTACTTACTTATAATTTCTTCTAGATAAGACAAGTATTGTAAACTATTGAATTTGGGTGTGATTCAGTGTATTCGAAATTATTTCTTCTCAACACATCATCTGCCTAGCCCTTTCCCAACTATACCTACTGGGGTTGGCTTCCAGTCAAACCGGATTCAGCTGAATACCAGTATTTTACGTGGTGCGGCTGCCTACCAGACCTCCACAATCCATTATCTGTTCTCAACATAATCATAGATTATAGTCTAAAACATAAACAACATTATTACAATCTTACGATGTTTGGAATTATCCGGTGACACATACGAGTACTTACATAGGTAGGTACCTACTCTAACCAACTAATACCAAGATATTCTAAGCTGATAACAACCCTTTGCTTTGCCATCTAAAACCATTCCACCAAAGAACGCCAGTAATTACACTAATCACTGAATGTTACGACTGTATCACCTAAAGAAAACATTCTTAGATCGCGACGAATAATTGCATAAATAATCTTTTATTTATTTAGTACCTACACGTCACAATTTATTTACACGTTAGGTACTATTTAGGTTCAGTCACATTACAACAACCTGTGTAGGTACAATATACCTTTATTACCATTAGATACGGGACTTAGTCACAGCAAGCGGTCCTACTCAACTAAGTGATTGCCCGTAATTGGCACTCAGTCGCGCACGGAAAATCATTGATGTGACCTTCAGAATGATTGGCCAAAATGACTGATCAGCTTAAAAATATTACTAAGATCTAATACCTATTTGCTACTATTTGATACCTTTGTTTAAATAATTGGTACCTAATTAATAACTGAGAAAATGAATTTAAAAAATGGGCAGTCATTCTGATGTCAGGATGGACTGCCGACATTTAGGATCTCCACGTAAAGGCTCAAAAATTTCAATTCGCCTTTACAAAAATTTAGTACCTATTTGATACCTAAACATACCTATATTTTTTCTAGATTTTTAAGGCAAAGAATTTTATTAGAGATTTTTTGTTTAGGTAGGTACTATGAATAAATATACTTACCTAGTTCTACCCACATGTTAGCTTTTATCAGTATCTCGGAAATTGTTATTAATTAGTAGTACTTATTACTAATTATCGTGTAAATTGAACTACCTTCACTGCATAGACTTGAAAAAAAATTGACTTCACTTGACTTTCTGTATCAAGTAGTACCTACCTAAACATAGGAAACCAAAAATCTGTACCTAATAAAATCTTTAATCTTTGCAGCTCAACAGTGTTTTAATAATACTAGGAATAAAAATAAGACACACCACTCGTAAATACAGCCAAAAATGTTAATTTGTTGAAAATAACAAAAATATTTTATCGTTTGCTTCGCCATGTTTGTGAGAGCGAGATAGATATTAAAAACATGCGTGAGAGACACGATACGCACAATTCGCGAGTTGTTGAGAGATTTTGTAAACAACGCGCGCGACGACTAGTATCAGAACGAGGTTACGTAAGGTTAGCAACACAAATTTCTTCAAACATATTAATAGTTTTTTATTATTATTGTTTTACCAACCATGATTATTTAAATTCAAGTCAATTTTATTAATAATTGATAACAGTTATGTTTTACGCAACAGGTACTTATTTAAAAAAAAATATTTTATAAGACAAAGTCTAGTTTTTAGTACCTAATTGTTAGTGCAGAATCACTACTTCACTATATTTAGTTATCTTTATTACGCGACTGTGGCAAAGCAAACGGTTATGATTTCAAGGCTTCCTCGTAACTCCCAAACTGCACGTCATGTGCAGCCATATTCTTTATTTATTTATACATAAATGCATAATGGTGATACTTAAGGCTCTTTTTTATTCAGGTTTCCTAAAGATGAATTAAGGAGACAAAAGTGGCTTGTTATTGTCCGAAAACAAAGGCAGAAGTAAAGCTTTAGTAACCTTGCGCGATCGAGCGAACAATATTTCTTTTTTTAAGTACCTCAAAATAATTAATGTTTTTTATTTTATTTGCTAACGCTACCACATGCCATGTCATTCATAATCGTAAACATTCGTCAACATTCGGCAGCTAACGCGATTTCGCTCGCACGACAGCGCCGTCTCCTATCTCTATCCTTGTCTATCGGTAACAGTAGGTTGCGACTGTGATGACACTGATCACAGATGTGTGAGTTTCGGTGCATAGTCGTACGCCGAGCCCATGTTTACTGATTGCGATGTTAGAGCGTAACATGCAATGTTTATTACCCAAAATAATTTATCTGAATACCTAATTTGTTATGGTGAAAAGGGATACCTTTTCACCACCAAATCCGATAGGATATCGAGCCTAGAAACAAAAATATGCATAGACCAATAATTATATTATTATTAATATTTGAAAATATTAGGTTTGGTAAGGATAAAGAAAGATGAAAAATAATTCAAAAATAAATACAACTATTGAGATTTGAACCCACACCAAGCCTAATGAAAGGCAGTCTCTAAACCGACAGTCTATTTGTACGGTTGATAAATGTTTCAAATAGCCGACCTTATTTATGTCAAGGTTTTTAGCTGCTCAGCTTCCCGAAAGTATAGCGTGATGATAATCATTGCTAAGGTTATATTAATAAGAAATAGATTGGAATATAACAATTTGGTCCTCTGGACATTTTAATTTCCAACCATTTTTGAATAAAACGACATCTAGTAGGGTCGAAAGTTACTACTATTTACTTTGCATGTGTGTGTTAAGAGTAAATTCATGCGGCTAAATCTTTATTCTGCTGTAATCTTTGTATGGTAGCAGTTAACAAGCATAGTGATTATCTAAAAAAAATCAAGGTAATGCCCTAGGTGTCGCCTATAATAAAGTTGTCTATTAAAACTTTCTATGTTAGGTGTAAAAATTGAAAATGTTCGAAATTGTAGATGTGTCGCCATCTAGCGACAAAATGGCAGTGAGAGCATTCATCCATTCACCTGAATTAAATCAAGTTATATCGTTTTCAGGTGGTGCCCCAGTGATCACCCAAGGAAGCAAGATGCTGCAACGGAAGCAAGCCATCAGCAATGTGCAAGCGTCACCAGGTAACCAACAACCATGTTTTCTAATTCAAACCTCAACACACACTTAGAAGAAGTAAAAATGTCTTTGAGAAAGAATGGCATGGTCTTGGACTTGGGGCACCCCGACTCGGACAGGTTAGGTTAGAAGGGGATGGCGCTATTCGATTCGTGGTTCCTTTTTTAAACCACCCAGAAGTAGGAGCCCCACCAAGCGTGAATCCGTCGACCGGTCCTCTTTTGACTAGGGGCATGGAGAGTTGCATAGGAGAGGTGGATTTTAGAATGTCTAGCTCATAATAAGCCTTCCCGATATCTTACTTAGACAGAGTGTTGAGAATTTTACTGCGTACCATAATTTTAAATCTATGGTAGTTGCCAGATAAATTTGCAATTACGGTCATTGACCCACATACATTTATTGACTTTCTTAATATCAAAATCAGAAATAAAGACATAAAGCTGTCCTGAATCGACTTCTATCGTGATCCTTTACGTTCTCTAGTAAATAAAAGCTGTTCATAATTTATTGTTCGGGTATCTATCTACGAAGGGATATAAGCAGAGATCAGATAATACCTCCTTTAGAATCCCAGAATCATAAACATGACCATTTTAACTAAATTATTAAATTGAAGAATCTTATAATTTTTTGTATCTATACTCAAGTCCAGTTCATGCTTTCATAATCTCGGGTTTTAATTGTCTTGTTTATGATTTCGGGATTTTAGAGGAGGTATTATCAACTCTATGTTACTAACTTCTTCGAACTTTAGGTAATATAGGTCTACCTATTCCGATCTCTTGATATTGTAAGGGAAAGGTCAATGTACTTTATTACAAGTTATTCAAGTTGCCTACCATAGTTTAGT
The DNA here is from genome assembly GCA_947386135.1 of Melanchra persicariae. NCBI lineage: Eukaryota > Metazoa > Arthropoda > Insecta > Lepidoptera > Noctuidae > Melanchra > Melanchra persicariae. The sequence goes on along the minus strand of OX376673.1, from coordinate 655,843 downwards.
TTATCTTTGATCTCCAACAAAGTTTAAATATAATGACGGCGTTGAAACATCGTAGCTCCACATCATATCGTAGGCTCCCAAACCGATCGAAGTGACATTGCTTGGAGAAGTCAAGTCCTGCAGTGGACGTCATTCAGCCGATACAGAAAAATGCGTGTTATTATGACTGACATAATTATTTTTAATTCCTTTATTTCAGCGGCGCCGTCTCACAAGCAGCAGATGCCATCAGAGCACGCGCCTGCGCAGCCGACAGCCGCCACTGGCGCCTGCAGAAAGGTACGTGATGCTCCGCTATTAAACAACAAGAAATAACGGTAACTAGTGGAAGTGTGTAACCCCATTACTAAGGCTCCGCTGTCCATCTGTCTGTCAGCAAGCAGAGCTGTAACTCAAGAACCGTGAGGCTGGTTTTATAGTCACGCTGGTAGACACGCCGCTGGGCAGCGCGTGTTCCGCTGCCGTGAGACAGTCGTGTACAATATGAACGTTAATGCGGTTACGGCGCGTCTCAACGGCGTCACACTTAAACGCATACTGGCCGTAGAAGCGCACGAGCGCCGCGCGTTTACTGAACGGCGCTGCTCAAACGCGTCACTTTGAAACGCAACTACTACCCCATACATCACCGAACGACGCTGCCGAAACGCGTAAAAATAAAACTAGCCTTAGCGTTTCCAAACGTCTTTTATAAATGCTCACAGCAAAGGAGTGGAACTTTCTACCTGTCTGTGTTTCCGAACGCATTCAACCCTAATCTCTTGTAGAGTGAAAAGGCTTCTTCTGGGTAAGCTCGCTCCATCGTCGACTTTGTCTCTGTCATCTCTGACATTGACAAGAGTCAAGAGCAAACCCATCTCAAGCTGCTTTTAGTATCCCAGCATAATGCTGAGAAAGGGACCTTTTTGGCCTTGCACAGTTTAATTACATGCTTTTGTTAAGTATGTGTATTTTAATTTTTATTTTTTTCTTTTTTATTTTTTTGTGCCTCGTGCGAGTATCAAATAAATATTTTTCTATCTTTCTTTCCATCTCAAATAAAAAGAACTAAAATAAAAACCGTAATAGTTAGACAGTTCGTTGAGTTGGAGTTTACGTTTTAAAATATGGACCTAAGACTCGTTTTTCATTCCTAGAAAATGTCAACGATCACGATAGATGTTAATTCAGGCCAGCTTTATGTCTTTATTTCTGTTTTTGAAATTAAGTAAGTACCTACCTATGTCAATAAATGTAGATGGGTCAATGATCGTTATTGCAAATTTATCTGATGTCGACCATAAATAAGTATGTCATTGTGGAGTGTCTTCGAACCCTCTCTGTTAAAATAAGTGTGCCATTTCCAATTCCGATTGTGAGTATTATTTTTTTAACTTTACATCGTAGGAAGCGACCCGCGAGCTAATAACCGAGGGCCTGTGTCGGTCGCGTCGCGCCGTGCGGGGCGCGCGCTGCGTGGCGCGGGAGGCGCGCGCGGGCGCGGGCGGGGCCGGGGGGGGCTGCGCCAAGGGACACTGCTGCGCGCCCAGGAAGACTAAGAAGAGAAAGGTTTGTGGCTATAACAACTTATCATCACTACATCAATATAGTATACAACGTGTAACAGAATAAACGCAATACCTCTTAAGCGATCATTGTACTCATCATTATGAACAACTTTAACTATGGGATCAACACTTAAATCGCGAAAAAAAATCTGCTGTTCAGTACATTTTACCGAGTTATGCTCGCAGAAATATATGGGACAGTCGATTTTTTTTCGCAAGTTCAGTGTATTAATAGCTGTAAGCCTCCCAAATATAATTTAGTAAAATAAAATAAGTTGCTAGGTCTCCCATATGGTTGAGGGATAATCTAATGAGGATATCGAGAATGCTCTGAATGTTACACGCACAGGACCGGTGGTATGTGGCGACGAATAAGGCTGAGAGCCAGCCCTTTTTAAAAGTCTACGTTTTACATAATGAAATTCCCCCAAATCGTCCGCACGTCACCACTTCCTAGTGTTGTAGCTGGGAAGAAGTGGCGCAACAAACTCCCCAGCAACACATCGGTTGTAAATTCTTCAAGCGGAGGTCTTTCGGCTGAAATCTTCATCCAGAAAACCCACAAAAACAACGCTGTTAACATTTTACTTAAGGCCAGATATTTTCTAAAGTATTATATTTCTTATTTCCAGATAAGATTGATCTGCTCGGACGGCACGCGATACACCAAAGATATCGAGATAGTCAGGAAATGCGCATGCGGCAAGAAGTGCGCACGAAACACCCCATTCCACTGAACAAGACTGACCATGAATACCCCAAGTCATTAATTACCCTATTTCATAAACAACCCAATCTCATGAACAACCCTATTTAATGAACGACCCTATTTCATGAACGATCCCACTATGCCATGAACATCCCTATAATGAAAACATCATAAACCTTTTGGATTTTCGATAGTCGTGTAGTTATAAAATAGGGTTCTTCATTAAATGGGGATCTATGACTTATATTACCCCATCATATTAAAGACACCAATACAAGACTATAAATAAGCGTATGAAGCGGAATATAATCCCAGTAAGATAACAATAAATCTCTAAAGGAATTAAATATTTATCTCAATATTGATAAAGAAATGAAATAGTATTACCTACCTGTTATGGAATATTTACCCGAATTCCAAAAAGTCCCCCAATTGATACTTCAACTGTTGTTACTAATTGTTTTTTACTGTGTTATCAATCGAAAACCCCTTTAAAATTAACATAATTTACATAGCATATTCAATATCAAATCATACAAGTGTTGCCATGATGAAAATACATATAAAATAATGGTAGATTTTCTATTACTGTTTTTTTAACAATTAAAAAGTAATTTCGAATTATTTTACTAACACAAAACATAATTTTGTGTCAATAAATTGCAATTTAAAAGTACAAAAGCATTTAACACAAATGAGTATAAAGTAATTTGGTTACTTATCCTACTTATCATGGCAGCACCAACTTAATCGAGCTCATCCTTGGCAATAGACAATAATACACGCTTTTTTAATATTATACATACATCCTTACAAATTGTAATATTATAGTAGTATTTTGTATTTAAAGTATTGGTACAGAAATAAATTAACTTTATGGATTTAACACATGTAAAGTGTTGAAATGTAGAGTTGATTTAATTACTTACTATTAAAAATCCCAAGCAGTATAAAAGTTTAATATTTTAAATAAACTGCATTCGTTTCCGATAGAAATTATGTATTATATTTTATATAAATAGAAAAACTATGTTATTTGAAATTTTGCATCGAATAATGACTGATTTAAACAAATTATTTCATATTACCGATTGATCAATCCTTAAAAAATGAATGCAGTTTACTCAAAAAATAATATCAATAAGGAACGAATTTATCCCCCACTTCGAAATAAGAGATATACACAAAAGTAGTAACGGCCTAAATGTGTAGAGTAGGCAATTTTATATCCAATAAAAATAACCTATAAAATATACACGCGTTGAACTGTCATAAATGAAATACTATTCCCAACCATGTCGAAGTCGGCTTCCAGTCTTAACGAATGCAGCTGAATACCTGTATTTTACATGAAGCGACTGCCTATCTATCCTTCCAAAAAAATGTGTACCTACTATCTTAAATATCGAGACAGTTCTTCTCGTACTAAATACCCTCACTCTCTCTCGTAAAATACATAAAAACATTTTTGTATGTTAGTAAGTACATAGGCTTATCCAATGGTAATATTAAAAATAAAACTTAATAAATAAATAATTTTTAGGAGGAATCGTTAATAAGACCGGTTGACATAATTATAATTTAACTAGCTTACCTGCAGCTTCATTCCATAGCGGGAAAACACCAAATTATTGTACCATTTTACAAAGTTTATATAAAAAAGATTTCATTCTAGCCGCTTCTTATATGGTCTAACCTTATGGGTGTTGCTTGCTTCGACATTTGAAAATGCTTCAAAGTGACTTTTAAATAAATGTTATCTTTTGAAAGGCCACTTAATACTATGTCATATCATTTGCGCCTTAAAGCCTAAATACGCTTAAAAATCCACCAACGTCATTCTATCAACCAACCTGGTTGATTTATCAATCTCATGATTGAGTTATTAATAAATTGTATTTATATTAATTGAGGCTTTTTTAGTTTAATTTTGAGGAAAACTTCACCTTTTAAATTTTAATAATAATATACAGGTTTTAAAGGTGAAAGGTGAAGTGTTTAGTAAACATTTATTTGAACATCAAATAATTTGTTGTTGAAATAATTTTAAATTCTTAACAAGTTATAAAAGTAAGTTATCATAAAATAATTTAAGTATCCATGACAAATTGCATAAATGCAAAGAATTCTTTGCAGTTTCTTTTCATAAGAAAATTAAATATGATATCAATGTGTTCATTTCATGTAATTAAAACTATTTATTCATAATATTATTTTATATGTTGTTTATTTTTTATAAAATAAATATTTAAGTTAGCTTGTAAGTATTATGTAATCTGTAATCTTTTGGCGATTTAAATTAGTTGAGAAATTTAATTTATTGAAATAGTAGAAATTTTAAATTTAGGCTTGCAACACAACATATATAGAGAACAGATATAAGAGAAAAATAAATCATAATTAATCTTCACACAAACTTACTTAGATTTTTTTCTAATGTTTGTAATTAAGACGCCGTCTAGTCTATGCTCTTAATTTTATGATTTTATGCCGGATAAAAATATGTAAGCTCTTAGTTAATTTTATGTAACATTCACTATGTTCATTATATAAATAACTTTCTTATTTGAATCGGTATCAAAATCGGTTTATCTTTTTAAGAGCTACGATGCCACAGACAGACATCTACACACGTCAAACTTACAACACCACATTTTTTTGTCAGGGATTTAAAATAAATCTGTTATATCCAACATAATTCTGACTAGACCTAACTTTACAGGTCTAAACTTCTTTTATCACTCCCAAGTCTCTTGCCACTTCTGCTTGCGACAGTGACTCAAGCTGGTCACCGCTCAGGCCCAACATGTGAAAATTCCCTAAAATAAAATAAATCTTATGTAATAGGTAAATAAACATTAAATTCGCGATTAATTCGCAACACACCGGTGTGTTGCCGGGGCCGGACAGGTTAACACAATCTTGCCATTTACTGCGTAAACAATACTTATTTATGTAAGTTAGCTTTAAGCAAAAAACTTAGAGTTGTAGGAACGAATGTTATTTGATACTTGAAGTAATCCACTGTCGCCACCAAACTGTGTCCCCTTATGTGGAGTACATCATTATCTGCCAAGCCTTTTCCCGACTTTATTGGAGTCGGCTTCCAGACAAACCGGATTCAGCTGTACCTATATCAGTATTTTACGTGGAACGACTGCCTATCGGACCTCCACAACCCATTAACTGAGTAACACGGTACTTCTTGGCAAGACTGGAGTCAGATTTTTCTAGCTTCCTTGTATGGAGAATCATGCTTACTGTAAGCAAAAATCAATCAGCCGCCGAAACTATTCCCAACTTTGATGTAGCGACCTACAGTCTAACCAGAAGCATCTGACTGAACACCAGTAATTTAGTGGCTGCTTATCTGCCCTCCACAATTCAGTTAATGCATGACTGGATACTTGCTTATCATGGCCTCAAAAAAACTCAAGATTAGAGAAACTAATTTATGTAAAGAAGAACATGAAGAGAAAATTTTGTATCTTTTTTTACGCACTCTTTTTTAAATGAATTATGGTCGTATATTTCATTACTCGTTCCAACAACTCTCAGTTCGAGCCTCATATCTTTTGTTTTAGTTTTTTGTAAAAAAATATATACTTATATAATTAAAATATTTAAAATTATGTTGCTGTAAAGCTTGTAAAGTAACTTTAAGAAATCAAGGAGATGTATTACTGTGTTGAGTTTGGTGTCAGTTAAATTCATAGATTTGAAGGGTTTTAAATTATCTTGGGCCACTGCAGTGCGATTCTGTAAACATGTCAAAGTGAACACTTGGGCAGGGTGCACGACGGGTGAGTTGTCAAACCATACAAATAAGATGGAATGACAGCTCAGTTGTCGTTCACTCCGCCTAGGTGTATACCGTGAGATGTCGACAGAATCGACCGGCTGTTGACCCTAGGCTTAATATTTTATCATGAAAGAATAATATTGAATAAACCCTTTTCTATAAGGGTGTCAGATTAGGAAACTTGAGTATTATGATATCTTTTGTACCATTTTTAATGTGAATACTAATTTATATGAAGTTTGTGAAAACTATCGATACTAATTTTTTATTTGACACAAACTGAAGAGCTGCGCTATTGAATAAACTTATAATTATAATTGATTTTTCATCAGATTAAACGCTTTATGTCAGCAGTACCTACAATCCAATAGCGAAGTTTAAACTCGGAGTACTGCGATCAACAACACAGTAACATATTTCCTATTTAGTTATAAAAAAAATGTAATTTAAAGCATTCCCTATTTATTTACTACCATAAAGGTAGAAAATCAATGAAATGGTAACTAACACTTATCAACGCATTTACGACCTAATTATTATCATCAGTATTAAAGTAACAAAATAATGTTAGAAACGAGAAGTCTACCATGAAGCTAACCGAACACTGCCATTTTCAATGTTGCCATATCAAATTAAACCTCTCAATGTTGCTTTGTGGAAAGTTTAAATTTCTACCAAAATGGCTTCTTGGTAGATTTCTCGCTAGGTTAAGGTTAATGTACCTATTAAAATGTGTTGCTTAACGAGACGCTAGATGGCGTTGCATGCGCTTTTTATTAATAAGTAAGAAATATTGTCTATAAACTTCATAAGTTATTTGTCGTAATAAAAAGATGTTAGATATTATATTGTGTTTTATTGTCTAATAGCTTCTTCTCGCGAGTTCACCTGCTTTAGAACTGACTCCAGAGAGCATTTAAAAAAATCGAGACAAATCCTAAATGTGAAAGTTAAAATTTTATACTGTGAACCCAGGAAATAATAAGTAGGATTCTGCAGTGTTGTCGATGGAATAATCAATTTGCCTGTTCTCTTCTCAACTATGCTTTTCTTTTTTTTAAGGATGGGAAATCATCAAATTTTAATGATACCTTCTACTCTGGGTGGGAGTGTCAGACTTTTACTGACTAAAACCCATCCATGCTTCTCCTAGTGCCTTTTACGTTCCAGGGCCGCGGTAACTCTTTCGAACAAAATCCGCGACCTTCTCAACTATGCTTGAAGTCGACTTCCAGTCTAACTGGATGTGTTCCTGACACTGGAATAGCCACCATCAGGGATTTCAATGTTGATACTTATCACAAAAAATAAAATATCAGAGTTAGTCGGTCACTGGTTCAAAAGTTATTAAGGTTTATAGTTGGCCGATCTGGGTCTACCCAGCTTGACATTAGTGATAATTTAAATGTGGCGAAGTTGGGAGATTCTCCCCAGGCAGAAACGCATAATATTATTTAACTACTGCTACTTGACAAATGTAATTGTAAAAAAAACAACATTTTCAAAACAAAATTTTTATTTAAATGGACGAAGTACAATATCTTAACGATAAAAGATAAATAATGTATAATTAAATTAATTATTCTAAATAACTGTCACTTTACAGGTCCAAGTTTTTCTAGTTCATCATTAAATAACAACATCCGAATTTTGGATGCTACCGACGTATTCCTAATGGTAAAAGCGTAACCAAAAGTCATACATTCAACTTGTAACAGAATAAACGCAATAAACTTTTAGTATGGGAACAACCCCGAAATAGCGAAAAAAAAATCATCTGTTCAGTACATTTTGTTGAGTTAAGCGCATATTAATGTATGGGGCAGTCGATATTTTCCCTCCCATAGTAAAAGTTGTTCATAGTGATGATTACAATGACTCTTTTCAGGTATTGCGTTTATTCAGTTGCACGTTGTACCTATACTTTATTCTGTGTGCAAAAACTATTTTTCTTCCTTCTCAGATTATAACCTAGCTTCGTCCCGCAGCCTTGCTCCCGTAGCAATACCACAGAAAAAGATTTTTTCTAGACTCGGCGACAATGTAATTTTCTATCAGCGAAAGAATTTTCATAATTGGGTCTATACTTCCAGAGATTGTCCTTTACAAACATATACAACGTGTAACGGAATAAACGCAATACATTATACTCATCATTGTGAACAACTTTCACTGTGGGACCAACCCCAAAATCACAAAAATCGCGACATACATTTCTGTGCGGATAACTCGACGAAAATGTACTGAACAGCAGATTTTTTTCGGGATTTCGTGGTTGGTCCCATAGTTATAGTACCTTAAGAGGTATTGCGTTTATTCTGTTACACGTTGTATAAACAATCAATATATCCTCTTCTTTTTTAGGATTTAGATAAGTTAAACGTGCAAGGTGATTCACTATCGTAGGATTTACAGAAATAATAAAATTAAATTTATAAAATTATTCACACCTTTTGTTTTGCTACTCGTCAAATAATTTCATAAGTTCGTATTGACAATTTTCTCTGATTTCCGTGAAGTTAATAGCACGTCAATCAATAAACAAAATAGAGGAAAGTTAACCGCATGGAATGCGAAAAATGAATTAAACAAGTTTTTTTACGTTTTGTAGAAAAATCAGAGTTCAATTTGACGTTCAAAATACTTTTGTATGTGTGTTATACAATAGTTTTTTGACACCTGTCCAGACGAACCTATTCCATTATTTGGAGATAATAGGGTATAAGTATTAACCTAACAAAAAAAAATTAAATACTTATTAAAATATATTTATTAAAGTTGTGAAAATTATTACAAATTATAATTACAAAAAAAAGTTGGTACTGATACTGAATGGCTCGAAGTCACAATAGCGTTACTATCGTGTGATCGTCGACTGTAGACTGTCTCTGTTAATATTAAAACTTCACTATTTTTTGCAATTTTAAATACTTTTTAAACCATGTATTATCTTTCAGATTTCGAGAAATCGAAAAAAAATCCAGTCAAACACGATTAAAATTACGTAAATTTAAAACAACAATTATATAAATATTATTTATTATTTAATTTTCCGACCAGTAGAGAAAGAAAGAAAACATCTAAAATACCCGAACTTAATCAATAATATCACATTTGTAGAGCAGTAATTGTCGCCGTCTCAGTATACTTGCCCGGGAAGATAACTTGTAATATAAGGTGGCAGTCCGACCAGGGCACTGCCCTGGCTTTGACCTGAGGAGCGGCGGACGCCAGGGTCTTCTTTATTAAGTCGTCCAGGGGGTAGCCGCGGCGGGGGAAGACTATTGCCTGGAAAGAGGAGAAAAAGTAGTTAAGGAACAAAAACGACCAACCAGCCACTGACCATTGTGCCTCCGTGGTGGACCGCTGACCACTGTGCCTCCGTGCCTCCGTGGTAAACCACTGACCACTGTGCCTACGCAGTGGACTACGGCTCATTGAGCTCATTACCCCTCACAGAGAAGAGGCCCGTGTTCCAGCAGTTGGGACATTATACAACGTGTAACAGAATAAACGTAATGCTTCTTAAGGGTTTATTGTAAACGTCATTATAAACAACTTTTACTAAGGGGCCTACACTGAAATCGCGAAAAAAAAATCGACAACCCCATAAATTTCTGTGCGCATAACTCGACAAAATGTACAGATTTTTTTAACTACTGACCTCCGTGCCATATCAACTATTGGGCAGTTGCCCACCGGACAAAACAACCGTCCAGTCGGAGGATTCTCCCTTTTCAACGGAGGTATGCGAGACTTTACTCTCTGTACATACTTCCATACTACTAGCACCAGCAACTTACATAAGTTCCTAAAAAAAATACTCACATTAGCGGGCAAGCTCATGGCTGGACAGAAGTCATTCCTGCCATCTCCACAGTACACTATCTTCCCGTAGGAGTGTTTAGCGCACCAGTCGACTAGCGCACGCGACTTGCACAGGTTACTGGGGCAGCGCGAGCAACTTGTCTGTCGCATGCACGGCTCTATGAAGAGCCGCGAGCCTTGCCAAAAGGCTCGGTTTGTTATTATTTCTGTTATGCAGTCCTGTAACAAACATAGTACAAGGTTCAATAAACATTCTTAAAAACGATTAAATAAAATGATTAAATAAGATGAAGATAATATTTACACCCACGGGCGAATAGAGTTTGAAACGTGCATGTTACACGGATTTTAGGACACGGCGTAACGTAACATGCTCGACGCGAATGGTAAATTACAGCCCGTAACCCTGGTCAGTATCCACCTTTCGTTATGAACCCTATTTCAGGAAGAAACTGAATTCATGAACGACCCTATTTCAAGACCACATATTTTTATGAACGACCTAATTCATGATCACTCTTATTTCATGAACGACCCTATTTCATGAACACTCTTATTTCATGAACGACCCTATTTCACGATCTCATTTATTTCATGAACGACCCTATATCACGATCACACCTATTTCATGAACGACCCTATTTCACGATCACACCTATTTCATAAACGACCCTATGTCACTTTCACTCCTATTTCATAAACAACCTTATTTGTCAAGTATGTGCATGTTTGTGATTCTAGAATGTGTACGTTTTATACCCAGGGTTCTTTGAAATGTTGTTGCGTTATCACAATATTTAGATAGATCTAATACCAATACGTAACTAAAATAACTAGGCATAAAAGAAACAACATTGAACAGTTAATTATAACAATTCTTTAGGTACTAATTACGTATTAAATTCAAGCATTTAACAAACTCTTATCTGAATTAAATCTTAAACTAATTAATCTCGTACCTACTCGTATATGGCATGGGTATTTACCTGAAAATATTACAACAGCGAACACGTGGACAATTTTTAAGCAGCACTAGATTCTGCCTGTGGCTTCTACTGCATGAAACTTTATTAACCCGAGGAAAAAAACACTACAAAGTACAAAACAATTTTAATTTCGAAAGTCGGTGTGTTTGGTTGTTTTATTTCCGAAAAAGAGTTTAGAGGGAGAGAGAGCGGTTTTAAATTTTCTGTAGAAAGTGTAAAATCATCTCCATTCTCTATTTGTCGGGCGCAGACTTTCGCGTGTTTGTCCTCTATCCCAACTGATGACGCGAAAAACAATGATAGGTTATACACACTTTTTAGGGTTCCGTAGGTACGTACCCAAAGTACTAACGTAAAAACGGGACCCTATTACTAATACTCCGCTGTCCGTCTGTCTGTCCGTCTATTTGTCTGTCTATCTGTCTATGTCCAGACTGTATCTCATGAACCGTGATAGATAGACAGTTGAAATTTTCACAGATGATGTATTTCTGTTGCCACGATAACAACAAATACTAAAAATACAAACATCCGAATTGAAAACCTCCTTCTTTTTTAGAAGTCAGTTAAAAAGCTCCCATACAACAAACGTGTTTTTTTTGCTCGATATTGATAACGGCAACAGACAGACGCTTGAAATATTCACAGAATATTTAGTTATATTATTCACTATAAAATAAATACTTATATTTAAATTAAAATAAAAAACATATTTAAGGGGGGGGGGGGCACACAACAAACGTGATTTTTTTTGCGTTTTTTTTATAAATAATGGTACTGAACCCTTCATGCGCGAGTCCGACTCGCACTTGGCCGGTTTTATAGGTTAAAACCAGTTACTGTTTCGTGACTTTACTAATACATGACATGACTTTAGTACCTATTGAAGATATATTATCACACTTATAGTCTCCCGTCATTTAAATGAACACAAGGATGATTCTGAGGAAGTGACTTATTTCTTTAGAAAACAGAATGGTCTAATTGAAGTCATTAGGACTCTGTTTTGTTGGATAATAGCGTGATACTGCAATGGTGATATCATGTTAGTTTTTCAAGGTAATATTTGCGAACTACTTGTCCTTTACATACGACCAGGGGCTCGATTCTGCTATTGCAATCGTGTCTCAATGACCGGTCAGTGATCGAATATTTGACAACTTTGACAGTTTTTGTATGGGAAATGTGTCAAAAGTTTGACGTTATACGTCAAAAATCGATCATTGACCGGTCATTGAGACACGATTGCAATAGCAGAATCGACCCCCAGATAGTGGTGTATATGGGTGATCAATTCATCATCATCATCATCATCATATCAGCCGAAAGACGTCCACTGCTGGATATAGGGCTCCCAGCGCGTGTCGCCACAACAACCGGTCCTGTGCGTCTCGCATCCATCGGCTACCCGCGACCCTCACCAGGTCATCGGTCCACCTTGTGGCAGGCCATCATCATGGGTTAGCTACATCAAAAGATCGCTATTTGTCTTATGCGTCCAATATTATATGTGACCCCGACTTACCTACGAGTCACAAGTCGTGGGTGCGAACCCAGGCAGACGCTACATTTTGCTTAATTTATTTCATCACCACAGCTTTAAAAACGGCGTAGGAAAACATTCGTGAGGAAACCAAGAGTTAAAAATTCGAACTCATGTGACATCCCAAACCACACTGTCCGCGTGGTGGATGGATTGCATTACCTACAGCTCACTCCTCCAACCAGATCGATGGTAAAATGAATTAGTCGACGTCAATCGATAGTTTCTACTACCTACACCAATCGATCGATGGGCCTCATCAGAAGGCTTAAAGTCACCCAAAGGGCAATGGAGAGGGCAATGCTCGGAGTTTCCTTGCGTGATCGAATCAGGAATGATGATAACCGCAAGAGAACCAAGGTTACCGACATAGCCCGAAGGATCGCCAAATTGAAGTGGCAGTGGGCAGGGCACATTGCTCGCAGAACAGATGGTCGATGGGGCCGAAGAGTTCTGGAGTGGAGACCGCGTACCGGAAGACGCAGCGTTGGAAGGCCTCCCACAAGGTGGACCGATGACCTGGTGAGGGTCGCGGGTAACCGATGGATGCGAGATGCACAGGACCGGTTGTTGTGGCGACAGTTGGGGGAGGCCTATGTTCAAAATTCAAAATTCAAAAAATTCAAAATTCAAATTATTTATTTCAAATAAACCATTCACAGGCACTTTTGAATTGTCAAGGTCGGTCAGTCAAAAAGATGAAGCTATTTGCACGTTCCAAAGCGTAGATCTCTATGGAGAAGAACGTGCAAGAAACTCCACGGACACTCTTTTAAATTATTTTTTTTTACACTTTTATGGTTACATCATTCCTGTTGAAATTAAACAAACATATATGTGAGAACGATGTAAAAAGAAATGCACGTTAAAGTATCCGGAGTAAAAAAATAAAAATCAACAACAGTTAAAAAAAAATAAAATAAACCGTGGCAGCCGAGAGATGACCAGTCCAAACTGACGGCGTCCGTTCACGAACATGACGCACGCGCTAGCACCATTCGGCTCAACCATATTTAAGGGAGCCAAATGACCCAACACATGCGCCACCATCAGGCAGACTTTTGAGTGAGCATGACACTCCCAACCGCCAGAGCAGTCAAGTCAATTAAAAAATAAATAAAAGTAGTATAAGGTTCACAGTACTCACACATGTGCCGTTAATTAAAGAATTTATACAATGCTAATTACATTGAGTCTATACAATGAAAATATAATGTTTTACAGTCTTCAACGGGTCCAACAATATTTATAAATGCCAAAAGATTAGTTTGGCAACTGTGGAGCTGGACCGGCATTGAGCCAAGCATTATTATCTTCAATATAATCCCCCAACTTATAATATGCTTTCTTTCATAGTGTGCGTTTGATACAAGATTTAAATTTTGTTTCATTCAGTTCTAATATATTAGGAGGAATTTTATTATAACATTTTAAACAGTACCCCATGAAAGATGAGGCTACTTTAGCTAGTCTGAAACTTGGTTGAACTAGTTGATCCCTATTTCTAGTAATATAATTATGTCTGTCGCCTCGTCTACTAAAAAGATGGAGATTCTTTCTAACGTACATAATGTTTTCATATATATATTGACAGGGTACCGTCATGATGTTAATATCCTTAAACAGTTCCCTTAGAGAATCACGTCGGCGGAGATTGTATATCGCTCTTATAGCTCTTTTCTGCAGAATAAAAATAGACTCGATGTCTGCAGCCCGTCCCCATAGTAAAATACCAAAAGACATGATACTATGAAAGTAACTAAAATATACTAATCTCGCGGTATCAACATCCGTAAATTGGCGGATTTTTCTAACAGCATATGCCGCTGAACTTAGCCGTCCTGCAAGAGATGTTAAATGAGGACCCCATTGTAGCCTAGAGTCAACCGTAATCCCCAGGAAAACTGTTCTATCGACGAATTCCAGTTTCTCCTTGTTCAACACTATGTCACAATCACTACTTTTGACATTTGGTAAGGAAAATCTTATGCACTTAGTTTTTTTCCCATTTAAAACTAAATTATTAGCAGTGAACCAATTTTGGACCTGCAGAAGGGCGTTATTTACGTCCTCAAGATTATTACTACGTCTATTTATCTTAAAAATCAAAGAAGTATCGTCGGCAAACAAGACCATGTTTAGTTGGTTTTGCAATAAATGGGGTAAATCATTGATATAAACTAGAAATAAGAAAGGACCTAAAATCGATCCCTGCGGGACGCCCATTTCCACGTTTAATCCCGACGAATTAACACCGTTTATTTGGACTAATTGCTTTCTATCATTCAAATAAGATTTTACTAAGTTTAACGCTGTTTTGCCTAGTCCGTAATGCTCGAGCTTCATGAGTAATGTTTCGTGATTTACACAATCAAACGCCTTAGATAGGTCGCAGAAGATGCCTATGGCGTCTTGTGCCTCTTCCCACGCATTAAATATATGTTTTAGTAAGGTGACACCGGCGTCAGTTGTACAACGTCCAGCAGTGGACGTCTTTCGGCTGATATGGTGATGATGATGATGACACCAATCGATCGATCGTCGATTGATGCTATCGAGCGATGGTAAAATGAATTAGTCGACGTCGACCAATAATTTCTACTTCATTCTTCGATCAGCTAAAGCTACCGCCCCAATCGATCAACGTCGATCGATGGCATCGATCAGTGATCAGTGGGAACATTATAGACTCTTTATGTTTATGCAAACTTACCAGTAACCCATGCACCTTCAACCAGTGTTGCACAAAGACAGTGTTAGCGTCCGTGACTAGCACTATGTCCCATCCCTCGGCAGCTAGTGTTGTGATCAACTTCTCGACGCCCGGCGTGGGTCGCATGGAGCCGATGCAGTCCAGGATGTCGTCTTGGCTGAGGCCTGCGGAGTAGGCGTGTTCGAAGACCTGGGGAGAAGAAAATTGAATTAGGTCAACTGGACATAATAATCTTTACGTGTTACAGAATAAACGCAACACCTCTTTACATTGTACTCATCATTATGAACAACTTATATTATGGGACCAACACTGAAATCGCGAAAAAAAAACGACTGCCCCATACTTAAATGTGCTCATAACTCGACATAATGTACTTACTGTTAGAGCTGATTTTTTCCGCGATTTCAGTGTTGGTCACATAAAAAAAGTTGTTCATAATGATGAGTAGAATGACCCCTTGAGGGGTATTGCGTTTATTCTGTTACACGTAGTATAAAACAATATCGTAAAAGTCACACGCCGTATGACACAAAGAATCACACCACAAAGGTGCAGTGTTCACTCAATTAACACTTATTTAGATCGAGCTAAGAGATACGTGTTATAGTATACGTTAATACTTTTGTCACGCGTGTACAATAGCGAATACGTATATGAAAACAGTAGGTACACATTGAGGCACGTGGGCAAACGTCATTGCAGCTGATGTGGAATAGACGCCCGAGCTCAAGGCCCGAGAGATTGTAACGACAAAGCCCAAGGGAATTAAACGACGTTTTTAACACAATTACTTGAAAATATATCTTAATAAAATTTCATAAACATAATATTTCGTACCAAAATATTTGTGAGAAATGGATATTCGCAATCACAAATTCTTTTTTCAACACATTTGCTCAAAAAATGCATTTACGAAGCCAGTATGCATTGTTCGAAAGTTAAAAATTATGCACCACGCAATGGGACGTGCGGTAAAATATGTACTCTCACCTAAGTACATTTTTATCGCATACTCCGTTATAAAGCGCCGTGCGTATTCTTTACGGTTTTTTTTTTATTTCCATAAAAAATAATAAGAATTCCACCAAGGAGTTTCACATCACGAGAACAAATAAGCTGAATGATCGAACCTCCTTGGAAGCGCTTTTGCTGTATACGTTTGTCTCATTTTAATACTAAAGAGAAAATGAGAGAAGATAAATAAAAAAAAATGAAAGACGTGGTTCTAATTTTCACCACGCGCATGTGGCGCCCTTTGCAAATTCGCGCCATTTTCATATTAGAAACGTCAAATATTGTTGCGACTTGTTTGTCTCATTTTAATACTAAAGAGAAAATGAGAGAAGATAAATAAAAATAAATGAAAGACGTGGTTCTAATTTTCACCACGCGCATGTGGCGCCCTTTGCAAATTCGCGCCATTTTCATATTAGAAACGTCAAATATTGTTGCGACTTTCTGACTGATTTCGAAAGACAAAAAGTTTGTTTCTTTACTTATTGTACTACTGTTTTCTAGCAAATGTGTCGAAAAACGTTGTATGACACACGTGCGGATTTGGTTTTTACAAACTCGTGACTATGGTAAGCCCTCGACTTCGTCTCGTGCTTACATTCGTCTACCTACTCGTTTGTAAAAACCAACTTACCGCACTAATATCATAAATAACTATTTCGAGCGCCATGATCGTTTTTGATGAGAGGCCAGCTGCCAACAGCTTAATATAAAAAAAAGCTTCCCGTATTTGGAACACAAATATTAATCTGTTGATAAAAGTTAATAATTTGATTAAATATTATGTGGGTCCTGTATGTATGATGTTGAATTCATTAGCTCAGTTCAAATATTCACATAACTAGCTGTTGCCCGCGACTTCGTTCGCGTGTATGTCGGAAAGTAAAATGATGTAGCTAGGTTAGATCAATAAGATATACGAACAGTCAATATCTAGCATTGCTTGACCTCTTTTTTATGGATGGGAAAACATCAAATGACTCCTTCCGATTTGGGCGGAGTGGAAGGGAGTGTCAGACTGTTACTGACTAAAACCCATCCGTGTTCCTCTTAATGCCCGTTGCATTCCAGAGCCGCGGTGACTCTTTCGAACAAATTCCGCAACCCTGGCAGGCACTGGCCCTAGCGGGCCCCGTCTTTTATGCTGACATCTTTTTGTGGCGCGCGTGGAACACAACGCGCCGCCGTCGACCCGGGCCTGGTTCTTATCGGATGGCGAGCCACCCAACGCTTGCCATCCACAAGCCCGCGTTGCTTGACCCCTCTTAGAATTAGGAATTTGGAAGAGTGTTATGCCAGGCAATGGCTGTATCCCCCTCTTGTGTTCATGCAATTTTTCGTGAAGAAACGTTTTTTAATGATAACTCTCCTCTCATTTCATCGAAACTATTCACAGCAGTCCTAGAAGATATCGTGAAAAGTCGGTATGGATTGGGACTATAGCGGTATTAACGTCAATTGTGTGCCTGACTTTGTGGTTTTCACTGAGAACTTGGATGACCCCCAGAAAATGCTTCTTTTAAGTTGGGTCTTAGGATGAATATGGCCAAGACGTTATGGCAAACACCTTCAGCGATTTAAATCCTACTGGTAAAGTTGGAAATGAATCGTTGGAGATGATTAACCGATATGTTTGGCCATATCCTTTCAATTGGCAAAGAAAATAAACAAACGGAGGTATCGAGAAGAATACAGCTTGAATGGCCCGCTTTTATCAAAATGGAAGACATTCTGAAGCCTGCCAAAATTCTGCAATGTCTGAATTCTCGCCTCTATAACCAGTGTGTTTTCCTACCATGACCTACTTACTTACATGGACGCTCACGCAGGAGGCTGTGTACAGACCGATAGTTTCACAGAGAGCCATGGAGCATTCCATACTTGGCAGAGGTACGTCTTCGAGATCCGAAGACGTACGAAGGTTTACAACATCGGAAAACGAATTGTGGAACTAAAGTGGAGCTGGGCAGGACACTTGGCAAGGCACGGTGATGACTGATGCGTCCGAGGACTGGAAGAAAAAGTATTGGTCGGCCGGCGGTGAGATGGGCGGACGATATTGTTGCCATCGTGGGTAGAATCTGGATGAGGCTGGCACAGGAACGTGTGGATTGCCACACGAAAAGAGAGGCCTATGCTCAGCAGTGAGCGAAGTCGGGCTGTGGATGATGATGATGAATCACGATGTTGAAGAAAGTTGCTAAGGTTGTTAACACGCGATAGAGCTATGTAAATTGAGAGAGGAAACGGTGGAGCATATGGTGAAGGTCTGCTCTGCTTGGGCGGAGCACCGCCGTGTCCTCGTCGAGGCGATCGGCGGCGGCGACCTCTCGCTACCGGCTTTGGTTCACTCCATGGCCAGAGCGAAGAGGCAAATCTCACAAAAAATATGGGAATAAATACGATACAAAAAAATTCAAAAATAAAAACACCTTTAAGGATTCGAACCCACACCTATTATTTCGAAAGGCAGTTTTTTAAACCGAAGGTCTATGAGTTCTGTTGACATTTATTTCAAATAGCCGATCTTATTTATGTCATGATTTTTGGCTGCTGAGCTCTCCGAAAGTATAGCGTGATGATAATCATTGCATAAGTTAGACCCATAAGTATCTGCAATATTGTAATATGTTGTGGCTTCTTATAACAGTTCCTCGCTAAACTGTTTGGAAAAATGTCGAATAAAATTTTAAATGTTATTTTAAGTACACAAAAACACATTTAATTATTATTTTGACAATATTATGCAGTAAAAATACATTTCAAAATACAAAATAAATACAAAAATAATAACAGTTGCTGGGGATCGAACCATGTGACAATTGTCGTTCAAAACAGACATTTTTGAATATTGCTCATCCCCCAAAGCACATAGATTCAAGATGAAAATCATTTTGTCCAAATAAACCGTTTACATACACTTTTGAATTGTTAAGGTCAGTTAGTCAAAAACATAAAGCTACATTCCAAAGCGTAGATCTCTATGGAAAAGAACATGCAAGAAACTCCACGGCCATTCTTTTAAATCATGAGCCCTGACATGTGAAAATTCCCAATTAAAAAATAAATCTTATGTAATGTAAATAAACATTAAATTCGCGGCACAGCGGAGTGCTCGTGTGTTTAGAAAAATACTGGTTACATTCTATTCTATTCTATTTTTGTTTATGGCAAAGTCGAACCGTCCAGTTCAGCACTGTTACGACGCAAGAACCAGAATTGTTCAAGACCGACCAAGTCCGACGTCCAAGGCGACACAACTCGATTTGCGTCCGATACTTTACACGAATCACAATTGATCGCGGAGGCTTAGTAATAGGGTCCCGTCACCGTGCGTACGGTACCCTAATAATCGGTACCTAATAGAATAGCCATTATTTGCAAATCGAACCGTTCGACCTTTCGAATTTGAATCTATCGCGCAGGCTTAGTAGTAGAGTCCCGTTAGCACTTTGGTACGGAACCCTACAGGCCTGGATTCCCAGTCCAGTTCAGCACTGTAACGACGCAAGAACCAGAATTGTTCAAGACCGACCAAGTCCGACGTCCAAGGCGACAACAACAATCCGAACAAATCAGAGATTTCTTTTTACGATTTTGGACTCGAAACCCTGTCAAAGACTTGAAAGACCTTTTATGCGACCGAATACCCTAGCGAACGACAATGCTGTTAAGAATCGTGTGGGAGTCATACTCTGACGGAAAATCTTAACACCGTTACAGAAAAACGCGTCATCAGTGCTACGCCATCTATCGACCATTTGGTAAACTGACAAAATATTTGGCCTAATGGAGACGGTAAATAAGGAGCCCATATATAACAATAAGTAACGTTATGGTATTAAAATGTTCACTTTTATTTTACTACTTATTAAAAGTTTCACAAATAACTCAACAATTTGTTTTGATGTTATTTTCATGCTTACCTGCATTTTATCTTTCTCAATAGATGGCGCCTAAGTGTCGGTCACCGCAACGCTTAGCGCTGTATGAAGTTCCTTACTAAAATTAAAAATTCAATATCTTTTGATTTTGTGGGTCGATTTTGATGAAATAAACGCTATATGTTACTCGGGTTAACACTTAATTTTTTTAATAACTTAACTTTCGAAACCAATCAGTGGTTTTTGCGTGATGCTGGCACAAACAATTGGACAAACAGACAAACAGACAAAAATTTCAAAAATGGCATTTTTGCGTTTTGTACCTTTTTCCTAACATTTCTCAGTTATTTTTATGCGAAAATATTCAATGTACAGACACGGCAAATCTACGATTTTATTATATGTATAGATTATAAATACTGTAAGAGCCTCTTTGCGCAGCATCTGGCTGTACATACCTCCTTTGGACGTGGCTGGTAATAATTAGAATATTTGAATATGGTAGAACGGTTTTTGTTTAAGCATGCAGATGTTATTGGACTCTCCGAGCCACGGTGCTCTATTATACTGTTTTTAGCCCTAAATCGGGTTTTATTTATAATATTTGATAAGTAGACCATAGGACATATTCCTGTGGTCTACAATACTCAACTTCGAGGTTTAGGTAAAAGCATTTCAGAGGAGGGGGACTCCGAAAGCACCCCCTTTTTATGGATTTTTTTCTCGAAAACCATCAAATGACTTCTACCGCTTTGGAGCGGAAGAAGGGAGTGTCAGACTCTTACTGACTAAAACCCATCCGTGTTCCTCCAAATGCCGCTGCGTTCCAGGACCACGGTGACTCTTTACGCTTACAGCATTCCGTGGAGTATCACACGTCTTTTGATACTTCTAACACTTCCGTCTTCAGAAGATGTCCTATATGTAGTCACGCACGTCAATTTACACTTCACATACCCGGGGGAATACCCACGCGTTCCCCGAAGTGTATGGTATTTATAATGATCTAAATATATCGAGAGCACATGACAAAAATATACGTAAAGCCAATCTGTGTAGGTATATCCAACTTTTGATACATACAAAGTAACATATACCATCACGTCACCCAACGGATAGCGATGCAAAGATTACGCGCGCGCCTCTAGCGGGGAAATTAAGAACTTGCCTAAGAACGACACTTGCAGTGTTTCCAACACCAATTTATAAAATTCCCATATCTTTTTTTTATGGATGGGAAATCATCAAATGACTCCCCCCGCTCTGGGCGGAGCGGAAGGGAGTGTCAGACTCTTACTGACTAAAACTCATCCGTGCTCCTCCTAGTGGCCTTTGCTTTCCAGGGCCGCGGTAACTCTTTCGAACAGAATCCGCAACCCTGGAATTTCCATATCTAGATCAAAATCCCTAACATGAGATTCCCTGCAGTTTAGGGAAAACGTTTTTTTTTTTATTAAAATTTAAAAAAAAATATAACTAGACCACCGAGGCAATCGATTTATTTATTTTTATAAACTCCTCTTGGCATGTTGATAGTGACAGGTATATACGAGTATAATGTGCGAATAGATTAAAGATAGCATTTTACGTTGCCAACAAAATCACGAATGAGTTGATGATTTTTCGCCCAAAAATACAACTATTGCTGTCCAATTGAAAAATTTAAACGTACGGTGATATAAAATTTTCGTACAGATTTGTTGCTGGGGGTCTACTATCTAAGCCCGAAGTCCGTAGTTTCGGCCTTAGTTAAGGGCGTTTCCTACTCCGTATCACCTGCGGATTTACGATTAGTCCCGAACCCGAACTAAGAACAACTGTCAAATCGTGTTATAATAGTAAGTCCGTACTAAGTGATTCGGATTAGGAAACGCCCGATTCTAGGCCGAAACTACGAACTTCAGGCTTAGAGAGTAGACCCCCAGAAGTTAACGTATGACGATACCGAATCTTTTTACCTTTGTCACTTAATAAAGCTAATCATCATCATCATCATATCAGCCGAAAGACGTCCACTGCTGGACATAGGCCTCCCCTAAATGCCCCATTTAGGGGAGGCCTATGTGGCCCTAAATGGGGGGTTTGCCATAATCGCCACGCTTGGCAGGCGGGCAGGGTATCGTAGTGCAGCTGTAGCAATGTACCTACAGAGAATGCTGCTGCCCATTCTCTGGTGAGTCCCTTAGTCGCCTCTTACGACACCCACGGGAAGTGATGGGATGGTGCTGTTCTTTTACGTCCGACACCATACGGTACATAAAACTAATATTGTATTTAAATTAAGGCATGTTTGTGTAATCAATAAGTACTTGCACGACAATTTATACCAGTTGTATGCCATTATACCTGGAGGAACTTTTGGTCCTAAAACACAGGCTTTTGGCCTACTTTAGGAGGCATCAGTTCGCCCCTTATATGACTCCAATATTTCGCCAATCTTTGTGTACTTATGTATGTTTTTCTATGTGTACAAATAAACTATTATTATTATTATAACCCTGTAACTGGACGCTTTTATGTCCCTTAGGTCAGGTAGAAATTGATAATATATAATAATACTTAAACACTTTATAACAAAAAAACTCATTTTCCCTACAATATTGACAAGCCACATCCAGTTACCGTTGATCAATGTTATATGTATTTTAACTGTTTATTGAGCCCATGTATGATATGTATCGAACTGTTTTCCTTTTTTTTTCACGCCAATGACAACCCATGTCATGTCCAGACAATTACTGTCCATTCCAGGTTGTCTGGAAAAGATCGCGTAATGCGATAAGGCCGCCCATTGTATGTATTTTAGTTTTAAGTTTCCTTTTTTTGTTTTACTTTTGGTGTACAATAAAGTGTATCATCATCATCATCATCATCATCATATCAGCCGAAAGACGTCCACTGCTGGACATAGGCCTCCCCCAAGTGTCGCCACAACAACCGGTCCTGTGCGTCTCGCATCCATAAAATGTATAATAAATAATAAATAAAACTTGTTAATTTTTGTAACCTACCCTCAAAACATGGTATTCGATGCCCAGTTTTTTGTAATACGTCCAACATAGTTTATTTTTGTGATATTACGTCTAGTTTTAATTCTCATGTTATTGAATTGTAATTCTTATGAGAATAAATTATCTCTAACCTCAATATGATGTTGAGGTCAGCTACCATTCCATAACTAAATACGATTGAATTAAATCCATAAATGAAGTGACAGATTTCCGCAATTAAGGTTTCCTTCCGCTAAACAATTCATACTGGTTTCTAAGGCATATTAAATTACTTTTAAATGATGTTCGTTTATATGTACACCGCTCAAGCACCGGCAACACACCGGTGTGCGTCGAATTAATCGCGAATTTAGTGTTTATTTACCAATTACATAAGATTTATTTTTTATTTGGGAATTTTCACATCGGGGCCGGAGTCGAATAAGTGCCTACCTATGATTAATATGTTTGCAACTTCGAATACAACGTGTAACAGTATAAACGCAATACCTCTTAAGGGGTCATTGTACTCATAATAATTATGAAAAACTTTTAGTATGGGAATAACCCCGAAATCGCAAAAAAAAACAGCTGTTCAGTACCTATATTTTGTCGAGTTTAAATGCGCACATATACAGTTCTCGTCAAATAACTTTGCACCTCTGAAGTTAGCCATTTGCAAAAATCGTGCAGGTGCAGTCACGTAGACGGGAGCAAGCGGGACGCAAGCATGCATCGAACGTAAACGTAAGACTGAGACATAAAATTAATCCCCGCCCCCATGTCTCTTGCGCATGCGCAGTTGCAGTTTGTTCGTAATTTTGACTCTACGCAGCCACTCGTAGCCAACTTCAGAGGGGCAAAGTTATTTGACGAGAACTGTATGAGACAGTCGTTTTTTTTTTCTCGCGATTTCAGTGTTGGTCCCATAGTGATCAACTCTCATGCAGTTTGTGGCATCGAATCAGTGATTGAACTAAAATAGACGCCGCCAATTACATCAGACTGCTTGATAAATAATTTTATTTGAACTTTGTAATGGTTATCTGGGTCAGATTTTTGAAAAAAGTCAATATTTTTTTTATTTTGATATTGTTTCTTTTATACCAGCTACAGAAAACCACCCTAAAAATATGACCACGCATTTCTGGTACACCCTATATATTTATCCACGAGGTCCTCAAAGAAAAAAAACCGGCCAAGTGCGAGTCCAACTCGCGCACGAAGGGTTCCGTATTATTATCTATAAAAAAAAAACGGCAAAAAAAAAAACCACGTTTGTTGTATGAGAGCCCCACTTAAACATTTATTTTATTCTGTTTTTAGTATTTGTTTTTACAGCGGTAATAGAAATACATCATCTGTGAAAATTTCAACTGCCTAGCTATCACGGTTCATGAGATACAGCCTGGTAACAGACGGACAGGCAGACAAGACAGACGGACAGCGGAGTCTTAGTAATAGGGTCCTGTTTTTACCCTTTGGGTACGGAACCCTTAAAATCACCTCAGTAAAAAACTCGCTTCATCTCTTGTCTTAAACTGTCACAATTTCACTAGCAACCATGCCACAGTACAAGGTCGGCCATATTGATTCGCTGCCAAAAAACTAACAACTAGATATATTTCGGATATTCGCAAATTATACTAGGAATGGTTGGTGTCAGCCTTGCCCTTAGTTTATTTTTACACTTTCTTTAGTCAACTTACCTGTGGAAGGTGAGATAGTTTTTAACTAATCATTTAAAGTAGGGTTATAATGAGTGCCAATTTTGGGTATCTCTGAAACTATGGGGGCAAAACCGTGGGAAAAAGCTTGTATAGACATTAAGTACTTGAAATATCAGCAACGCACATTATATGAAAAAATACTCAAATACAATGGTTTAAGATAAGGGTTATATTGCGACAGATTGCTGATAACAATTCTAATAAATTTTCGATATACATAGCCATAAAAATAGGCAATAAATGATAGGATGCCTAGAGGCGTGAAAATACCGGAAAAGCATGTAACCCAGTTAATGGGTTGTGAAGGTCTGGTAGGCAGCCGCTCCACGTGAAATACTGGTATTCAGCTGAATCCGGTTTGACTGGGAGTCGACCCCAATACAGTTGGGAAAAGGCTATGCAGATGATGAAGTGTGAGGCGGATTCGCGCGCACTGATTCCAAACGAATCATGTTTTTTAACATGTTACCTTAAAACCACAGATTTCTTATAGGTTTTCCTTTTTTTTGTGTTTTATTAGTAAGAACAAAATTCTTAATAATTAATTACGACAAAGAAAAAGATCTAGCCTAAAATACCAATAAGCAATTTAACTCTAACTTAATAGGTATGTTACGTGATAGATTATTTTGAAACTAAGAATAGTGTCCATTTGCACTTTTACACAAGGTTTTCCTGTAATCTACAAGCTAAGAACTATCAAATGATTTTCGTTTTCAAAATTGTAGCCTCAGCAGTATCAGACATAAGGGAATGGTCAAATTAACGTCTTTTTTCTTGAACAAAAAACCTTTTTCACAAAACAAAGAAACCGACTTCCAAAAACACTACAAAGTTCAAAATAACTTTAATTTCGGAAGTCGGTGTTTTTGGTTGCTTCTTCGTTATTTGACACCGACTTCCGAAATTAAAGTTATTTTTCCAGCTATTTGGATTTAAAAACCAAACTACTGAACCGATTTTGATAAAATTTCAATGGGACCATTCGGAAAGTATACCCTTTGCAACAAAAAAAGAATTTTTCAAATCGGTTGACAAGCGACGGAGTTATGCGCGAACAAACATAAAAAAAAAATATAAACATCCGAATTGAGAACCTCCTTCTTTTTTAGAAGTCGGTTAATAAATATTATTATTGAGGAAAAAAGTTGAGAACCTTTCAAACCGTACCCGATAATTTATTGATTTAACCTCCTATAATTTTTTTTTACTATTGATAGGCAGGCGTTTGACCACTATCTCACCTGATGGTACGCGATGATGTGGCCGAAGATAGATCACGTTGCCTAGAAGTAACCTATTCACCCCTATTCCTAAAGACTCCCAGGTTGTAGCTATCAGGAAAAACAGACTCTGGCATGGTATTCCACTTCTTGGATGTACGCAAAATGAATGTGTTTCCAAAACGTTTTGTGCTGTGGTGATCCCATACACAAAATTTATTAACGTTACGCGTACGTCTTTGGGTCATTTATCATCATCATCATCATCATATCCGCCGAAAGACGTCCACTGCTGGATATAGGGCTCCCCCAAAATTGCAAGCCGGGTCATTATGTAGACCAAATTTCAATTAGCCCAGTAGGTTCGGAGTAAATTGGCTGTGTCAGATGCACAAGTGATCCTTTAGGGGCTCCCTAGAATGCATGGATTCTAAGATCCAGGCCACGCGACCTACATGATTTTCTGCGCGATTGGCCGTAAGAGCTGAGCAGACAGAAGCTTGTTGATGGTTTTCAGGTTTCTTCATAATACTTTATTATTATTCATGGAGTTATGTTAATGTTTATAATTTAAAGATTGAATGAATTTGACTCCGGATCTGTTTAAGAAAAGTTAAACATAATAAACACGTCGGCATCGTGTGATATTATTGAATCTTAACATTAATTTCCAAATAAATTGTGCGATTCCAAGGGAATATTTTACAGGGAGCTGTATTTACTAATCTATTCAGACATCATCATCATATCAGCCGAAAGACGTCCACTGCTGGACATAGGCCTCCCCCAAGTGTCGCCACAACAACCGGTCCTGTGCGTCTCGCATCCATCGGTTACCCGCGACCCTCACCAGGTCATCGGTCCACCTTGTGGGAGGCTGCTTTTTCAAGCAGTTTGTTACAGTTGGTGGCATTTACTTAAGAGCAATCACAGATTTGATGTCACCAACTGCATCAGACTGCTTGAAAAGTCATTTCTTCGTAACTAATCGAATTAAAAAAAAAAAAATGTTTTGACATTTTTTCCAACAGCTACCAACCGAACATCAACCTTAAATATGACCATGAATTTCTCGAACACCCTGTATATAATACGCCATTGGCATGGGCTTAGAATTCCCATCGGGATCCTCACAAACACAGACATCCATTGTACAGAGTCACTAGGGAACCCATTATTTTATGCATAAACTCACTGTTTTTCTCATGGGGGATGGCAGAAACAACAGGTATAGGTACTCCTTTTGGTTGGTACACACGGCAGTGTATCAGCCAAGTTCGCAAAGCAATGTGGCGGGCTTGTAGACTGGGAGCGAATTAGCCGACACCAACATAGTTCGGGAGAGGTAGGCAGATGATGATGATACACACATACGACATACAGACAGGCAGACCAGAACCAAATCACTTCGTTTCTTTATCGTGTGGGCAGTAAGGGTCTGACGACCCCACACACCCTAATTTCAGAGTTCCTAACTCGCCTTAAAGGCCACCAAATCACTGATTAACACGATTCCCCTCAGTGAGACAGATTTTCAGACATTTTCAAACTTTCAGCTGTCTTCTGATCCAATTATGGAGACAGTTCTGACCCTACAGTATTTAATCAACAATGTTAGTAATAGCCTCAATAGAATAGCTCCTAAATTAACTAATTAGTCTAGTGTCGACATACGGTTTCACTTCAATTGGAATTTTACTGCACATGACGCAATGCTCGCCTCTTTGACATTGAAAATACTAACGTACTAGGGATGGTCGAGAATAAGGTTGTAAATGTACCTTGCCTCTGTAATATTTTTTTAGGGTTCCGTACGAATGACAGAAAAAAACAGAACCCTTATAAGGATCACTCGTGTATACTCCATTTGGTTAGGTAATTAACTAAAGGTAAACAAAAAAACCACGTGACAGGGTTACCCGGCTAAACGTATTAACGAATAATAACATTGCTAAATTGAAGAGTACAACTGTAACGTATCATGACAACTGAATAGACTGGTATTACGTTTAGTCGGTTAACTAAGTCACGTGGTTTTTTTTTGTTTACGTTTAGTTAACTACCTACTCGGATGGAGTATAGTAGTGTGTCGTCTTTCCCTCTACCACAACCAATTCAAATTTTGTGCCCAAGTTCGACTCGAACTTGGCTGGTTTTTTGTGAGAAACCATTTCTTTATGAAATTGATATGCATGTAAATATTTATTAAAATGATGTGTAAAAAAAAAGGCAATCACACCAAAATCATTATTTAAAAAAATATGTATTAAGTACTTCGTCGATATTTTAAATATTTAGAGCTTAGTTTATACATATGTTTGATTTAGTAATTAATACGTGCGAATTTTTTTAATTTTTTATACACTTACCTTTCTTAATCAGCTAAACTCTTCATTAAATTACCGTTATTTTTGCAAAATCGGGTTTTCGCCTATCTAACCTCAATTTCAAGGCGCATTACGCGACCTGATATTTCGACTGGTAGTTGAAAACTCGACTTTATCCTGGAAAAAGTGGTTTTTTGACCACTGCAAAATAATGTTCTATTCGTAATTTAATAATCAAACGAACTTACCTGATGTGAAGTTCGATTTTAATTATCCTGTCTTCGTCGAAGAGATTTCAATGTTCACCTGTAGTAGCCCCGCTACGCTTCGACTCACTCGCACATAGTTTAGCGCCATAGGAAAGAAAGAGATAGCACTAACTCCATAGGCGCTTGAATACCCTACTACAACATTCCTCATTCAGTTCAGAGTACCGGCAGTACCGGTCTACTGGACGAACTATAAAATTGTCTAGGGAAATGAAAGGTCCACCTGAATGTCAGGGACCTTAAATCTAATTATAAGAAGTGCCGGAGCAACCTTACATAAAACATAGTTATTTTGAATTAGTTTAAAAAGATTTTTAAATATAATAAACTTATTTTATGCCAATTTCGATGGAATTTATTTGTACGATCTGATTCCACCATTTCTCATCGTAGGATATTATGCGTAGTACAGTTTTCGTCAAATAACTTTGCCCCTCTGAAGTTAGCCATTTGCAAAAATCGCGCAGGTGCAGTCACGTACCCGGGAGCAAGCGGGATGCAAGCATGCATCGAATGTAAACGTAAGACTGAGACATAAAATCGCGCCCCGCCCCCATGTCTCTTACGCATGCGCAGTTGCAGTGTGGTCGTAATTTTGACTACTACGCAGCCACTCGACACAACTTCAGAGGGGCAAAGCTATTTGACGAGAACTGTACTTTGTTGATATTCCAAATGGTCGTAAGTAGGTCTAAGACAAACGCGAAAAAAAACACCTGCCCCTTACATACATTTCTGTGCGCATAACTCGACAAAATTAACTGATTTTTTTTTTGTGATTTCGGGTTTAGTCCCCACATCAGTCGGTTAGTCGGTCCCATTGCAAGATTTTGAGCAAAGTCAAAGTCAAAAGTCAAAACGTTTATTTCAATTAGGCCATTCAACGGCACTTTTGAACGTCATCATTTACATTTAAAATAATGTAAAGTGACTCTACTGTCCGTTCGCAAGGGTAGATTCTTATGGAGAAGAACGGACCAGAAACTCCATAGTTACTCATTTCAAATCAATGTTTTACAATATTAAGAGTACAAAAATTAATTTTAATAAATGTGAGGTCGATGCACCTAGAGTATACTACTTATAGGATCAAAGTATTCCCAGCAGAGGTAAACATTTCCATTTCAATACGAGCTACGGTGACGTTGTAGAACTAAGGAAATGCCTGGCTAAGTGCTTACAATAATTGGGCCATCTCAAAGGCACAACAATCACATGAATAAATGGTGCATCATTTACACTCATCAGAGAGTTATTAAAGAACATCTTTCTGCTGAAGTGTTTCAAAATGGCTGCAATCTGTAGGTCGTCGTTAGCTCACTTGTGGTCTCAAATAAGGACAGAGCGTACAACCCGTGCTAGTTTTAGTGTAAACGATTCAGCGCTTTCCAAATAGGCCATTGCAATTCACGACGGCAACTGCTCTTTGGGTTTTAAAACGTCGTCGTGAGGTGGTGGATACTTCTCTTCCCAAAGTTTGCTTCTTCCTTAAGGTGACATATCCATTGCATCTGTCGATCGAAGGAAGCTCTTGCGATTTTTTTTAGTGTTCCCGGAAGAAAATACATAAAATATTTATTCTAAGTAACAAGGTACAGTTTTCGTCAAATAACTTTGCCTCTCTGAAGTTAGCCATTTGCAAAAATCGCGCAGGTGCAGTCACGTACACGGGAGCAAGCGGGACGCAAGCATGCATCGAACGTAAACGTAAGACTGAGACATAAAATCGCGCCCCGCCCCCATGTCTCTTACGCATGCGCAGTTGCAGTGTGTTCGTAATTTTGACTACATACTACGCAGCCACTCGACACAACTTCAGAGGGGCTGAGTAAGTACCAAATATTTTTTTATGGCTAGCTGAAGGTTAAGTGAAAGAATAAAATTTATTTAGCACATACATGAAACACGAATTGTAGGTAAGTACTAACCTAAGCAGAAATAACAAAAATAGTATGGCAAAAGCTAGTGTGCCTCACGGGTCGGCTCAGTGGACAGTGATGCATAATTTTTAGGGTTCCGTACCCAAAGGGTAAAACGGGACCCTATTAATAAGACTCCGCTGTCCGTCCGTTCGTTCGTCTGTCACCAGGCTGTATCTCATGAACCGTGATAGTTAGTTGAAATTTCCCTAGAAGATGTATTTCTGTTGCCGCATTATCAACAAATAAGTACTAAAAACAGAGTAAAATAAATATTTTTAAGTGGGGCTCCCATACAACAAACGTGATTTTTTTTGCCGTTTTTTATAGATAATGGTACGGAACCCTTCGTGCGCGAGTCCGATTCGCACTTGGTCGGTTTTTTTTTATCGACTGCGGCCCGGCGCGGCCCCCCTCTTGAATGCCCGTGTTCACACGCATAACGAAACGTAAAAAAATACGGATAGGTCTTAAACCACGTACCTATTATCTTTAAAAATCACGTTCGTCAAAAAACATGAATTGTGAAGATTTTGTGACGGCTCCCACCCCACCTGCATGCGCCCGCACAACTCAGTGGGTAGGTGGTAGTAGGTAGTTCATCTAAGACTGAACTATGAATTACAAAACGAATGTGAACATAAATTCAGATATTTAGAGGAATCGTGAAAACACGATTCCATATATGCAATTTGAACATCCATTTCTCATAACGTATCGTGTTTTTTAACAGGCTCACATACAACAAACGTGATTTTTTGCAGTTTTTTATAAATAATGGTACGAAACCCTTCGTGCGCGAGTCCAACTCGCACTTGGCCGGTTTTTTAAGAAAAATGACAGAATGGCCCTGTACTCAACTGTTTGGCGGCAACAATAAAAGTAGGTACTCTCTGGGCGGCAAATAGGCTAAATGCTCTAAGCGGCAAACATGATGCTTGTACTTCCCCGAACGAACTTTTTCATGATATACTCTTCTATAAATATCAATAAAAAAACCGCGGCATTCCACTAAACAAAGATAGTGTCCCCATTTTAAAATAACAAAAAAAAAAAAGTGTCTGACAACTTTTTTTGTAATCCTACACAAATTTAGTTACGTGCAAAAGCAACAAAAATATAAAGCCAAGATTAAAAAAATCTTACATCGCTCATGTAAGGAGTCCAGTCGTGGTTCCCAGCTTCCCACTCCGGAGGAGGCTCCTTTTCTCTCAATCTGTTTATTATTGTAGCGTCCGAATCGTCGTCGACGATAGTACGATCGAAATCGAAAACGGCTAAAGATGCACTCGCCATGTTTGAAAATTACGCGCGCACACGATCGCGGTTTGCAACACACTGAAGTAATATTTTCTCTACTCTATGAAGTCCTATACGATGTCCCATGAACTTGAGGCACGTTTGATGACGTCAATGGACATCGAGACATGGAACGGAAGAATTGTGGATGATGCAATCATTTTCATGCGTGGTTTTTGTGAAGACACAAAATACTTGTGAATTTTGACAGTTATCAGCTGTTTTGACTTTTTCATTGATTGGAGTTTGACGCGTCCTTGGAGTCATTGTTTGGATACATTGTGACACCAGAAAATGGTAAACTCCGTAAGATTGTAAAATATCTGGAGCGATTGTAAACTCTCGATAAATTGTCAACTGAATCAAATAAATTAATTTGTGTGAACAATTAAAATACTTTTTTACGCATCAATAAAATCTGCTGAGGTTTGCGTCAAGATATTAAATATCGCATAATAAACTACATTGCTTAGGTACTGAAGTACGGTCATGTTGTATGAATGGGTATTGATTGTTTGAGAGAGATTGTTATTCTAAAGTTAACACCAAATTATGTCTTCGATTTCAAGGATCGATTAAGATATCCAAACACATTTTCTCTCAACATTCTACACTTGACTGTCACTCATTCATTCATGGAGGAATTTAAAAAAAAACTTGACAGATAAGGATTCAGAATATTGCAGTATAACCTCTTTTTATTGGAATTTATTTTACAAATTGATATAAATAATTACATAATACTAATTAAAATGGCATTAAATGTGTATGCAGTGGGTAGACTCGCCAAATATGTTTCTGGAACAACATTGAGGACCCTTCGAGCAAATATATACAGGTGAAATTGCGCAATCAATTTTGAGGTTATGATCAGAAATAATATTCGAATTAAGGAAAAAATACTGTACTAGACTGTCAAATATTGTAACAGACATCAACATTTAAGTTTGTTTATCATAATTTTAAAGACTATTTTCGTTAAATGTTTCTACTTCGAGGCTGATGTAATATTTACTCAAACATTATTATAAATCATTTTAACCAAGTTACTAAGTCAAAACTACTGTTTTCTTGCTGTTAAGGCAGAGTTTTGCTATAACAGCTACATAGCTCTACAATTTCACTCGCTGAACAGAGAAAAGGCCTTTCCAAAGCTTTCATTCTTCTTAAATTCATCAGCAGTTTTGGAAACCTACTGGTGGAGGTATTACAGCACTTTTAAATAGACCATTTTAACAAGAACAAGTCTATGGTCAAAGTTCAAGCCTCTCTACAATGCTTATCTATTTATTAAGATAACAAATGCTTCCAAAATACAATGTTTTAAGGCCAAAATTTTAGCAATATTTGGTCATTAAGTATCCTATTTTAGTAAGTTGCCCTGCATGCATGCAAAGAAATGCATGCATGTCCCAGCATTATGCTGAGCAATGGCCGTTTTGCACGAATGTTACGCATATCTTCCCAACTTGCCTAACTTTGTTTATTTTTTTTTTGTATGCTTTTTATTTCTTTCCAATAAAAAATATATGAATGACAACTCTCTGGCTGTCTTTGGCTGGCAAGACTGTGATAAATGCTATAACTTAAGTTCACAGTTGTATTTTTATTCTGCTATTCTGATAAAGCCGCATTCACACGGGATCCGTTGTTGACGATTCGTCAAAAAGCATGATACGTCATGAGAAATAGACGTACAGAATATCTGAATTTATGTTCACATTTGTTTTGTAATTCAGAGTTCAGTCTTGGATAAACTTCCTACTACTTCCACCTACTGAATTGTGCAGCCAGAGGTGCATGCAGGCGGAGTGGGAGCCGTAACAAAATCTTCACAATTCATGTTTCTTGATGAACGTGATTTTTATAAGACAATACGGGGTTTAAGACCTATCCGTAATTTTACACCATTCGTTATGCATGTGAACACGGGCATTCAATAGATATGCCGCAGTCAATAAAAAAAAAAACCGGCCAAGTGCGAGTCGGACTCGCGCAGGAAGGGTTCCATTATCTATAAAAAGCGGTATGAGAGCCCCACTAAAAATATAATACATCATCTGTGAAAATTTCAACTGTCTAGCTATCACGGTTCACGAGATACAGCCTGGTGACAGACAGACAGACAATGTAGTCTTAGGACTGACAGGACCCTATTAGGTCCTGTTTTTACCCTTTGGCTTTGGAACCTTAAAAAATAAATATAAAAAAAAATATTTTAGATTCTCCCCTCACTTTTCAATTTAGACTGTACCTATTAACTAAACTTCCCATTTCAGCACAAGCACAGTACGTGCATACAGCACGGAAGAGAAGACTAGTGCGAAGCCTGAAGAGGAGAGCAAGCACCCCGCCAACATCGAGGAGTGCCACAAGCAGATTGAAGCCCTCACTAATGAATTGAACACACTTAGGACCCAGGCCAAAGATTTTGAAGTAAGAACCTTAAAATAAATACTTAGGCGTTGTCCGTCCCTGGACCCACTTATGGGGACCGAAAGAGGGCATTATCTGCCCTCTGCCGACGCCCGGTGCGTCTGCTGCGGGCCGAGAGAGCACACGGAAGCTCCATTTCCCGCAGAAAGCGATAATCGCGCAAATATGCGATCATTTGTTCGAGAAAGAAGACAGAGAGTGCCTTCCGGTTATGCCGAACAAATCATTTGCAAAGACATTAGAACAGCTTTCACACAAAAGTGAGCGTAATCCAGATTGAGTTCTTTTACTGCAAACCTTTGTGCAATAGATTGATTTTCAAATGAGTAAGTATGTATGTTTATTTATTTATTTAATCGTAGGAGAACCAACAGCTTTATCAGATGAATAACAATTGTATATGATACATAGAGCCAATTACAGGTTCTCACGGATAAAAACAGAAAAAACAGTTGAGAACTTAGGATCACTAACAAGCACAATAAGATAAATATGTTACTTAGTTACAAAAACATAAACAACATTATGCAGTTTTAAAAAAGTCAGCGTTCAGCCGAGTGCGTGCAGTATAGGTTTTAGTTGTAAATGGGTCAAATGAAAACTCTTTACAAAGAATATTATAGTCCTTACTCGCTCGCACTAGGTATGAGTTTCGCCTGTAGTTAGAAGAGGAAAAAGGGATAGAGATAGGCGGATTAAATCTAACCAATCTCTGCGGGACATTAAAGCGCAGTTTATGCAGGAGATCAGGACAGTCAATCTCATTAGATATAATTTTTAAAAGAAAAGTGCAATCTGCTAGTCGACGACGATTTATGAGTGGTTGCAAATGAAATTTCTTACAAAGATTTAAGTAATGTTATGTAATGTTACATTATTGTTTTGGGAATCTATCTATTCAATTCAATTTTTATGGTTATGGCTCCATCCATCCATTTTGCCAATGTCAAGGTACAAGATGGTTATGGTCATTAGTGATGCAAAGATTCTAAGGGCTCTTTCAATTTAGACGTTTCTTGTCGGACTGTTGCGGCACCGCAGCGGTGCGTTTGTCGTACTGCGCACGTCCGTTTGATTCTTTCATACAATTTATGCACACATAGTCGTACTGCTGTCGTGCGTGCGCGGCACCGGCGCCGCACTGCACTCTTGATGTATAAATTGTATGGTAAGAATCAGCCGGAGTACGACATCGCAGTACGACAAACGCACCGCTGCGGTGCCGCAGCAGTCCGACACGAAACGTCTAAATTGAAAGAGCTCCTACTGCCGATGGTTACGGTCATTCGTAGTGTCGAAATTGTGAAGCTGTCTAAGAACGACACTGACAGTTTTCGCAGTGTTGCCAACGTGTGGGGAATTCCCCAAACTACAGGGAATCTCAAGTTAGGAAATTGGACTTTAATTTTTGGGGAATTTAATAAATTGGTGTTGGCAGCACTGCAAGTGTCGTTCTTAGGAAACTTTTGAATTTCACCGCTAGAGGTGTGCGCGTAATCTTTACATCGCCAATAGACCAAATAGAATGGTTCAGGAATTTACCTGTTTACTTGAATTTTTTATAACAACTCCATCAGACAGGCCAGTTCTTCATGCATATTCAGAGAGGCAAAAAGTATCTTGGTGCCAGACCCCTTCAAATCTGTATTTTGAAAACCATAGCAACAATTTGAAAATTATACTCTTACCAATATTTCTATTCTCTCAATGAGTACATTATATTTTCCTCATCAACCGAAAGATGTCCACTGTTGGATATAGGCCTCCACCAAACCTAGGTATCCCCTTATGTTCCTCGTCTTAACAAAAACACTGTACTTTGCAGGACAAATACAAGCGTGCACTAGCCGATGGGGAGAACGTGCGGCGCCGCATGATGAAACAGGTTGAGGACGCCAAGTCCTTCGCTATACAGAGCTTTTGCAAGGACCTGCTTGATGTGAGTACGCTCAAACGGGCACGGGACATAACGTTGACGTTACAAAATTGGGGGTCTACTCTCTAAGCCCGAAGTCCGTAGTTTCGGCCTTAGTGTCGGGCGTTTTCTACTCCGTATCACCTACGGACTTACGATTAGTCCCGAACCCGAACTAAGAATGAATGACAACACGATTTGACAGTTGTTGACTTCGGGTTTAGAGAGAAGACCCCCTGATCCGTCGTCGCCTCGTCCGGCCATCACTGATCATCGTTCTCAATACACACCCAAATTTATTGACACCAGAAACGGAAATAAAAACTTCAAGTTCGAAATCTATCGTAATAGACTTGATTCCTGGTTTAAAAATATATGATTCTATTTAGTCCGTCAGTTAGATTATCGAAAAGTATTGGACACGTATTTTTTGCTTTATCAAATCAATAAAAAATGACGAAGATAAAACGCAACAAAGATCAGGAGTGGGGGCTTGTGACGCCACGTGTACGTAAAAAGTGTACTTACAAGTTACGTCACACGAGGTTTCAACGCGCTGTATCGTTTTCATTTTTTGTTTACGTGAAAAAAGAAAAAATACGTATCTAATATTTTTTGGAAATCTATCTGACGGACTAATTAGATTTTTTTAGTCATCTACCCTTGTTCGGGGTTGGTGTGAGATTAAGATAAACTAAGATTAAAGATTATAAAGATAGGTATATTTCAGTAATACAACTAGAAACTAATGAGGTGAATGAGATGAGATTGAGTCGCGCCCGATACGCTATCCGACAACGTACTGACTACTTTTTACTTGTAATACATAAAATATTCAAGGCATAGAGCGCGGTGTCGCAATTACGCTGACGTGTTAATTATTGTTCGGTGATTGACCCGAACATGCTCCCGAGGGAGGAAAAGATGAGGTTAGTAAGTAGTTATAGTTAAATGGGGAATGAAATTAAAACTAACAAAGTGAAAACAATTTTCAAATAATACTAAAATAGTCATGTAGGGTTAGTTATGTTAAAAGATGAGATAAAAACAACACTACATAATTAAACCGAGTTGCTACAATGCAAGTCAAAGTCAAAGTCAAAGTCAAAGTCAAAGCATTTATTTCAAATAAACCATTTACAGGTACTTTTGAATTGTCAGAGTCAGTCAGTCAAAAACATGAAGCTATTTACACGTTCCAAAGCGTAGATCTCTATGGAGAAGAACGTGCAAGAAACTCCACGGACACTCTTTTAAACCATTTTATGATTTACAATAATCCAGGTTACATTATCTTTGTTGCTTCTATATGTGAGAACAATGTAAAGGAAGAGAAAAAAAAAAAAAGAATTCTAAGTATCAAATAAACTATTGAAATAAGCCAGCGACAGCTAAGAGATGACCAGTCTCCACTGATGGCGCCCGTTCACGAACATGACGCGTGCATCAGCACCATTCAGCTCAACCATTTTGAAGGGAACCGAATGATCCGATACACGCGCCACCATCAGCGAGACATTCGAGTGAGCATGACAAACCCTCAACTGCCCCTGCTCATTCATGTCAAACAAGGAAACCATCTATTAACATAAAAAGGCTCCATGGTCCTCACATTTACAGGATTCCAAAATAAAAAATGCTTCTACTTTATATAAAACTATAAATATCAATTGGTAAGAACAGAAAAGTAAAAGTGTATTCCAAACATTATAGAAATGTGGAATATTATTATTAAACGTAAAAAGTAAAATAAAAAAGGGTGAGCATCTCCTCCATATATAAAATCCTAACTAGTGGAACCAAGCGGCTGAGGCTGTGGAGCAGGACCGGCATTTAGCCAAGCATTTTTATCAAGGATATAATCTTCCAGTTTATAATATGCCTGTCTACATAGTGTGCGTTTAATGCATGTTTTAAATTTTCTCTCATTCAGTCCGAGAATATCATATGGTATTTTATTATAAAATTTAACACAGTACCCCATAAAAGAAGTGTGTACTTTAGCCAATCTGAATCGGGGTTGATCTAATTTGTTCTTATTTCTAGTATTAAAATTATGCCTGTCACTAATCTTACTAAAAAGATGGAGATTTTTCCGAACATACATTATATTTTCGTATATGTATTGACAAGGTACCGTCATGATGTTAATATCTTTAAACAGTTCCCTTAGGGAATCGCGCCGACCCAGATTATATATGGCTCTGATGGCTCTTTTCTGCAGAATAAATATAGATTCGATGTCTGCAGCACGTCCCCATAATAAGATACCGTAAGACATGATACTATGAAAGTAACTAAAATAGACCAGCCTCGCGGTATCTATATCAGTAAATTGACGGATTTTTCTGACAGCATATGCTGCTGAACTTAGCCGTCCCGCAAGAGATGTTAAATGAGGACCCCATTGTAGCCTTGAGTCAAGCGTGATCCCCAGGAAAACCGCGTTTTCGACGAATTCAAGTTTCTCTTTGTTCAATACAATATCGCAATTATTACTTTTGACATTCGGTAAAGCAAATCTAATACACTTAGTTTTTTTCCCATTTAATACTAAATTATTAGCAGTGAACCAATTTTGGACCTGCTGTAGGGCTTTATTTACATCGTCAAGATTTGTAGAACGTCTATCTATCTTAAAAATTAAGGACGTATCATCAGCAAATAATACCATTTGTGGTTGATTTTTTAAAAGATGGAGTAAATCATTAATATACACTAAAAAGAGGAAAGGACCCAATATTGAGCCTTGTGGTACCCCCATTTTGACTTTTAAACCCCTTGAATTAACACCGTTTATTTGAACTTGCTGCTGTCTGTCATTTAAATAAGACTTCACTAAGCTGAGTGCAAGTTTACCTAGACCGTAATGTTCTAGTTTTAGGAGCAAGGTTTCGTGATTTACACAGTCAAATGCCTTGGAGAGGTCACAAAAGATTCCTATGGCATCTTGCGCCTCTTCCCACGCTGTATATATGTGTTTTAATAACGTGACACCAGCATCAGTCGTACAACGACCTTTGGTAAAACCATACTGTTGATCGTGTAAGATTTTATTGATGTTAAAATGAATGAGCATTTGATTGAGCATTACTTTTTCAAACACTTTGCTGAAAACCGGCAATACGGATACAGGTCTATAATTATTGGTGTCTGTGCTGTCGCCGGACTTAAAAAGTGGTATAACTTTACTGTATTTCATTATATCCGGAAGAGAAAACACGCGAAATAGTGGTCACATTACGCTGACGTGTTAATTATTGTTCGGTGATTGACCCGAACAACCCTATGCTTTATATTTTTAATGATTCATCATTTTCTCCTGCCATCATTCTTTTCATTTCAATTCATTTTACAATTACACTCTCTTTTAACATCCATACACCCTGGAGGAGCTCGTGGCTAAATTATAACAGCCGCACGGACCAATCTTAAAGGTTAAGCAACGCTTACCGAGGTTGGTCTGTGGATGGGTGACCATATTAACATACCGAGACTCCTCCGTGCCTCGGAAAGCACGTTAAGCCGTTGGTTCCGGCTGTCATTTGTAGATCTTTGGCAGTCGTTACGGATTGTCAGAAGCCAGAAAATTTGACACCAGTCTTGCCAAGAAGTACCGTGTTACCCAGTTAATGGGTTGTGAAGGTCTGGTAGGCAGCTGCTCCACGTAAAATACTGGTATTCGGCTGAATCCGGTTTGACTGGGAGCCGACCCGAATATAGTTGAGAAAAGGCTAGGCAGATAATGATGACACCTTGTAGTGATAGAACCCCCGTGTCACCCGATTTACGCGTTTTAAAACTCAATTATTACCATAACGCAAGATATATTATACTATATGATTTTGGAGTTTGACATGTCGGGAGCTTAATGCACAGTTCTCGTCAAATAACTGTGCCCCTCTGAAGTTGGCTACGAGTGGGTGCATAGTAGTCAAAATTACGAACAAACTGCAAATGCGCATGCGCAAGAGACTTGGCGGCGGGGATTATGGCGCGATTTTATGTGTCAGTGTTACGTTTACGTTCGATGCATGCTTGCGTCCCGCTTGCTCCCTCTACGTGACTGCACCAAGCGAGCTTTGCTAATGGCTAACTTCAGAGGGGCACACTTATTTGACGAGAACTGTAGGTAATGCTAATGTCTGAGGTGAACTTCTAAAGACAGAAAAGTGACAGGTACATATGTCCAAACAGTGCAAGCCTTTGCCAGCTTTGATCAGCCCAGCTCATGATTTTGTTTCCATT
This sequence comes from Melanchra persicariae, assembly GCA_947386135.1. Classification (NCBI taxonomy): domain Eukaryota; kingdom Metazoa; phylum Arthropoda; class Insecta; order Lepidoptera; family Noctuidae; genus Melanchra; species Melanchra persicariae. Next base: position 615,458 of record OX376673.1, on the reverse strand, counting down.
CCAGGTAGCAGACACTTTAGCAGCAGCAGCAGAGAGCGTACCGGAGAGTGAGGTGTCGGAAGGCGGCGGCACGGAGGGCGGCGCCTCCGCAGCCCTGCGCTCGCTACACGACGGCGTCAGACTCACCAGGGCGCAGCTCACACAGGTAACTTGTCTAACCTCCACAGTCCAGTAACCACGGCAAGATTGGTGTCCGATTTTCTGGCTTCTGACCACTGTTAATTAAGCAAGAAAAAAACTTGATATGCAATGGATTTCATATCTTGTTTAGTTCGCGAACGAACTAGTTCGAAACAGCACTCCTACAAGCGAACTATGCGAACTAGGTCCCAGATCCAGCGCTGGTTAGTTCGTTAGTTACCTTTATATGACCGACCTAGTAGTGTAGCGAGAGTGAGCGGCAGGACAAAGCTGGCCAACCGAGAATTCAATGCAATCCTACTAATATTATAAAGGTGAATGTTTGTATGTTTGTGTAACAATCAGGCAAAAACGGCTGAAGGGATTTGGATGAAATTTGGCACACATGTAGTTCATATACTGGAATAAAATATAGGCTACTTTTTATCCCGGTAAGTGGCATGGATTAATGGGAGACTGAGGAGGAAGTGGAAACTTAGAGCCGCTGCTGCCTTAGTACTTCAGATTCACAAGTACCAGGAGACCAGAAACATCAAGTACCAGGAGACCAGAAACATGTTATAGTATTTTTGGGCTGGTATAATTATGTAGGTAGGGTAGGTGTAGGGAAGGTGTAGGGTAGGTGTAGGGAAGGTGTAGGTTAGGTGTAAGGTAGGTGTAGGGTAGTTGAAGGGTAGGTGTAGGGTAGGTGTAGGGTAGGCGTAGGGTAGGTGTAGGGTAGGCGTAGGGTAGGTGTAGGGTAGGCTTAGGGTAGGTGTAGGGTAGGCGTAGGGTAGGTGTAGGGTAGATATAGGGTAGGTTAGGGTAGATGTAGGGTAGGTTAGGGTAGATGTAGGGTAGGTGTAGGGTAGGTGTTTCCTGAGTAAAAAATTTACAATACAAATCAGGAAACCTTGCTATTTCCGATATTCACGCGGGCGAAGCCGCAGCTGGTAGAAGCTAGTGCAATATAATGTACAAGCTACTCAATACTCAATTCTTTATTACGTTCCAAAATGTAGGCTTAGGTGGTAAACATTTTTTTGAAACAATCGTGGACCCTGTCGGGCACAGCAAAGTAAGATTGGAGAGGATATCATTTAAGTATCTTATAATCTAGCTTATTCTAAAAACATAGACATGAACATTACTAAAAACATTATTTTTCAAGTTTCTTTATACTAATTTGGGGCCGTTCAAGTATTACGTAAGCAGAATTTTAGTCATTTTGAACCCCTCCCTCCCCAGCCATGGTAAGCAAAGGTTCTACCCGGGGGGGGGTAGAACCTATGCTGACATAAACTTTGGTCAAAGCACAATAGGTACTTCCTTACCATACTTCGATTTTTGTACTTAACTATGGACCACCGCATAAAGCCAGTAAGCAACAATGAACTATTTTAGCAAATCTTTGAAATTATTTAGGAAAAAGGAAGGGAAGGAGGGAAGCGTGGTAATGAGGAAAATGTTGCTGACGTAATCACCATTCAGACTCCCCCGTCCCTCATGTCATCAAAAATAAGCAAAGGCCCCCCCCTCTCCCCTTTGCGGCTTACGTAATACTTGAAGGGTCCGTTGTTTAGTATGTTTTAAAAACAATTTTTGAAATTGAACTAATAAATCGATTAAAATACTACGAGTACCACGTGTAAAGTGGCTATTTTATTTTACGAAAAAAAGAACGCGCTCAGCAGCAAACTGCGAACGATCTGCCTGTCTCTCAGCTCACTAGCTCAGTCCGCTCGAAAGATTGAGTTGGGAGCCGAACTAAAAGAGCGAACTAAAATGAGCGCTCTCGGTCACGAACTACTATGCGCAAGTCTAATTTTCACCCATCTATGAACCGACCTCGCGAAGCGTAGCTTAACCTCGAAGTTCACCCGTATTTCACCAGTCACTTTACTTTTATGTGCCCTGGCGGTTGGGAGTGTCATGTTCACTCAAAAGTCTAGTTGATGGTGGCGCATGTGTTTCATCATTTGGCTCCCTTCAAAATGGTTGAGCCGAATGGTGATAGCGCATGCGCATGTTCCTGAACGACGCCGTCAGTTGGGACTGATCATCTCTAACGGTTTATTTTAAATATTATTTGTTATTTAAATTGTTGTTTTTTACTTGGGACGCTTTTACGTGCATTTCTTTATGCATCGTTCCAAATATGTTAGTATATATGTCGCAGTCATCTAGCTAAATCAGCCGTTTCATTGAACTGTGCCGTTTAATCAGCGACATAAGTGTCATGGGCAAGTCAATAAACGATATTGAACAAAAGATGTCACTTAAGTCGCTAAAAAATCGGCACATTTAAATGAAAAGGCTAGGCAACCAATTAAACGGCTGATTAAACTAATTGGCTGCGACATAATTATGTAATTTCAACAAGAATGATGTAACAATAAATTGTGAAAAAAAAAATTAAAAGAGTGTCTATGGAGTTTCTTGCACGTTCTTCTCCATAGAGTTGAGATTACGCTTTGGAACGTGCAAATAGCTTCATCTCTTTGACTGACCAACCTTGACAATTCAAAAGTGCCTGTTAAAGGTTTAATTGGAATAAGTTTTTTTTTTTCTTTTTTTTAATTATTGATAGGCAAGCGCTTGACCACTATCTCACCTGATGGTAAGCGACGATGTGGTCGAAGATGGAGCACGCTTGCCTAGAAGTAACCTATTCACTCTTGACTTAAAGACTCCCAGGTTGTAGCTATCAGGAAACAGACCCCGGCAGGGAATTCCACTCCTCCTTAATTGAGTTTTTTAGTTTTACGTTACAAGTCTCGTCTAATAATAAGCAGTCTACATAATATTCATGTTTATCGGCAGGTGTTCAGCAGACACGGGCTCATCTCGGTATCTCCGCTCCGTGAGAAGTTCGACCCCAACCTACATGAAGCTTTGTTCCAACAGGTGAGTTTAGCAAACTTCTACTTCTACTTATTTTTTAGCAATTTTGGATAGGCTTGAGAAACGTCAATAAATATCGACCGTTTTGAAACAGTGGGAAAGATTTAAAAAAAAATCATTTGCACAGTCAGAATGAGTCCAAAACTGTAAGGGCGCCTTCAAGTTTGCCGCAAAGTGCCGCGCGGTGGCTTTGTTAATCCATATAAATAAAAAACGCGCGACTGCAGCGCTACACCCGCGCTGCGGCCGCGCATCAGTTCATCGATCGACTAGTGACGTTGCGCAGCTAGTTTTTGTTTAGGTCTAAACATGAACGAAAACAAGGTTGAAGAATTTATCGGTGAGGTTGAGAGTCGTCCAGCAATATGGGGTTCGAATTCAGACAAGTACAGTAATAAAATCGAAAAGAAAAAGGCTTGGGAAGAAATATGCAATATATTAATTGAGAACTTGACAAACAACTCCAAGTGAAAAGCATTATAAGTACGTGTATTGTTAATACGACTACTTAATTTATATTTTCGTCATTTGCCATGAAAATTCTCCTTCTGGGCTAAAAAAATATAATTTTCGTCGTCAGAGTCCATGGTTAAACTGAATATACAACACTATGATGCTCTTTTCGGCTAATTTGAAGGCGCCCTAAGATAAAATAGATGTATAATATGCGTCGATCTTTGCAAAACGGCCAACACTACACTACTACTACACCAATCGATAGATCGTCAATCAATGCCATCGATCGATGATAGAATGAATTAGTCGACGTCGATCGATATTTTCTACTTCTTCGATCAGTAAAAGCTACCACACCAATCGACCAACGCCGATCGATGGTCGATCAATTGTTTATCGCCCGGTATCCGTCGATCAGCCAAAGCTACCACACCAATCGATCAACATCGATCGATGGTCGATCAATTGCTTATCGCCCGGTATCCGTCGATCAGCTAAAGCTACCACACCAATCGACCAACGCCGATCGATGGTCGATCAATTGCTTATCGCCCGGTATCCGTCGATCAGCCAAAGCTACCACACCAATCGACCAACGTCGATCGATGGCATCGATTGGCGTAGTAACACCCATATGAAAAAATCGTTTCGTCGTAATTTCCTGACACCTTTGTAAAAATACACTCCCAAAAGGAAATCAGCTGTTCCCCAGATTTTGCCTAGCAAAATGTACTAAACAGTTGATTGTTTCTTTTACGACTCAATACGTACTGCATGTTTATCCAACTACGCCGTGTTCCGTATAGTGTCGGACGTAAAAGAATAGTACCATCCCATCACTCCCCGTGGGTGTCGTAAGAGGCGACTATGGGACTCACCAGAGAATGGGCAGCAGCATTCTCTGTAGGTACATTGCTACAGCTACACTGCGATACCCAACCCGCCTGACAAGCGTGGCGGTTATGACAAACCTAATTTGGAGGAGGCCTATGTCCAACAGTGGACGTCTATCGGCTGATATGATGATGATGATGACGCAACGCCATCCTTAGATCCTAGAGACCTGCTCGTGTTATAGTAAGCGATATTACATCAGCCTAAAACCCATTATTTGTATGTCACTAATACCCTTCTCTCCTCTGTTAACAGGCAGTAGAAGGCGCAGAGTCCGGCACAGTCGTAGCCGTCAGCAAAGTGGGCTACAAGCTCCACGAGCGATGCGTGCGGCCCGCGCTCGTCGGCGTCGCCAAGTGAACCCAGCGGCGTAGTGTCAGTGGCGTGGCGAGGGTGCAGTAGGCGTATGCGTATGTGAGTGGGAGCTATGGGATATGTTGTTGTTGATGTAATAATAAATAATTTTAATGGTTAATGAGCCTTTTTGTTACTTAGGGCGACCATAGTCAAAAATTGTGGGTTCGTTAAAATGCGTTTTTCGATCAAATGTTAGTTATGAACTAATACCTACATATTTATTTGACTATTGGTCAAGCTAATAATTTTTAACTACGGATCAAAAAACACGCCCATAGACACTGCAAGCACTTTTTAAGATGTATACCTACTTGTCGGGATATGTGTGTCGCAGCCAATTAGCTTAATCAGCCGTTTAATTGGTGGCCTAGCCTTTTCATTTAAATTTGCCAAGTTTTCAGCGACCTAAGTGACATCTTTTGTTCAATATCGTTTGATGACTTGACCGTGTCACTTATGTCGCTGATTCAACGGCACAGTTCAATGAAAAGGCTAGACTTAAGAGCGTTTACGCGGTACGGCTTTTCATACAAACTTTCAAATCCTTATTCTTCAAAATGAATGAACCGATTTTAACGAAACTCGGTATGCATACGCTAGATATCCAGGTCTAAATAGTTATCGGAAAACATTTTTTAAAAAGATTTCAGAGGGAGAGAGAGAGCGATTTTAAGTTTTCTATAGAAAGTGAAAAATCACTATATCCTTCCCCCTGAACTCTTTTACAAAAATGTTTTCTGATAACTATTTAGACCTGGATATCTAGCGTATGCATACCAAGTTTCGTTAAAATCGGTTCATTCATTTTGAAGAATAAGGACTTGAAAGTTTGTATGAAAAGCCATACGGCGTACACGCTCTTAATGAAACGGCGGATTCAGCTAGTTGGCTCTGATATGTGCATAAGGATTATGGGCTCCAACTGTGTATTGAAAAAGTTTTGCTATCAGATTGCCAATTCTCACTAATTTTTAAGCAACTACTATTTTTGAACCGATTCAAATTTTTTTAAAGCAGAAACAATACCGTCATAGCAATTGAAAGAGGTTCTCCCACAATCCTGACTCAAAGGTTCTCTGTAAATTGATACAAGTTCACGCTATATCTAACACAAAGATTTAGTAGAAATATAATACAACTCAAAGTTCAAGCGCATATTTTGCGTATAGTGATAAAATATGAAAATTTTCTACAAAAAACCGGCCAAGTGAGAGTCGGCCTCGCGCGCAAAGGGCTCCGAAAATTTTTCTTTTAAATGTTTCTTTAAAACCTTTGATTTCTAATAGATTTTCCTGTAATCCAGTAAAGAACTATTTTATTCTAGGCGTAGTTTCGGAGACAAATGTTTTCTTAGCGTTGCATTTCGTGGCGTCGAGAAATATCGGACCTCTTCAAAAATGTTAATTTTTCATCAGCCTAGTCTTTTTCCCAACTTTATCCATCACCACCAGTCAAACCGGATTCAGCTGAATACTAGTATTTTACGTGGAGCGGCTGCCTACCAGACCTCCATAACCCATTAACTGGGTAATACAGTACTTCTTGGCAAGACTGCTGTCAGATTTTTGGGCTTCTGACAATCCGTAACGACTGCCAACGATCTACAAATGACAGCCGGGACCAACGGCTTAACGTGCTTTCCGAGGCACGGAGGAGTCTCGGTATGTTAATATGGTCACCCATCCACAGATCAGCCTCGGCAAGCGTTGCTACCTTGAAACGGCCTTTAGAACAGAACCTCTTGTTTGCAAGTCCGATGCACACTTGGCCGGTATTGTTGTTGTCAAAACTCGAGATATTTCGAAATAGTCCGACTTGAAATAATAATAGCATCGCCTTATACAAATAAATAGTGACAAAATGCTTTAAAACATCCATATGTGCCTGTAACATGTATTTAGGCAAGGTTTACCTGCTGAACCATAGATGAGCCGTGTCTAAATTTACCTGTGAAATCAAAAACTTTAGCCAGATTGTATGTATGTTTCGCATAAACTGCCGAACCAATTTTGATAAATTTTGGTTTCGAGATAGATTGTACCTTGGAATAAACACAAAATATAATAATAAAGGCTGTACATTTAATATTTTTTTAAGATAACTTCATATATTGCTTAGATTTAGAATATTAGGATACCGTGTGAATTTCTAGGATCCTTTATAAACGACGCTTAACTTTAAGACGTACTCAGAGGTACGACTTAAAATTGAGTAGCATTTGAAAATTAGACTGTTATGAAAGATTTAATATGTACGAATAGAAACCTATATTTATTTTGTAAAGATTCGAAACTTGAGTAAACTGCTGAAAAGTATTTTACATTCAGATTTATATGAACTGAAAATTAATTGAATATTGTCCTGTTATTTTGTAAAATGGAGGATCAGAAACTTTTCAACAGTTTCCAAAGTACATATCAAATAGTTTATGAAACAAAGGAAGTATTTTTTTTATTTATGGTCTTTTTTGTAAGCACCAATTTGAAATGAACCATTATTTTTAGGGATATTTTTAAATGCACATCTGTATAATTTTAATGCATACCAGAAAAAATAATGCTGTGCAAAAAATCCCAATTGATTAGAAAACATGTCTTACAAAAAAAAACTAAAAAAATCATCCAAAACGAGATGACCTTTTTATCGAATTCACACCAAAAATGTGGTTCATACATCGGATTTATGATTTATAAAACAAAAATACGAATTGTTTATCAAAAATACTAACTTGCACTCTAAATTGCACTTCCCTGAAATAGCAGGTGGTTATCATGGTTACAATAGTAGCCGGTCATTGGGCACCCCGACTCGGACAGGTTAGGTTAGAAGGGGATGGCGGGGTCAAGTGAGCGAGCGAAGCGAGCGAACAGACCCCGCCATCCCCTTGGTGGTTATTTTTTTTTAAACCACCCAGAAATATCATTAGCCAAATATTCGTTCAGTAAAACAGTTCTGCAAATACCATTAAACAGTATATCTAATATGATTTATTTAGTGTGCATAATTTGTGTGCAAGTCAGTATTTTTGATTTAAATTTGAAATATTTTGTTCGAAAAAAGGGAAAATACAGATATCGATTTAATTACATGCCTTATTTTTATTAGATTCATGAAATGATTACTGTTCATCACAAAACTGACTATCAAGTTTTATTAAAAGCTCTTGGTCGTACTGGGGCGAATCCAGCGCAGGATGTGGGATTTGCTCGCTCCGATTATAAGTGTCTACTTACTTGTATGAAGGTTGTCAAAGTGATTTCCTCATCATTAAAACTGGACATGCAGTAGCTTCCCGCATCCCACGCAGGATTTGATTCAGTTTTAATTATAATTTCTCGAACAGAAATCCTTTAATTTATCTCACCAAGCGAGAACTAAAATATGCCTAACAGTGGAAATAACTCGTGTATAAGCGAATTTTGTGGCATAGTTTTATGGGGTGGTGTTTAAAACAACATACTCAAAGTACTGGAGGGTGGGGGACGTGGGGGTGAAGGTATCGGGGGAGGGGGTATAAAGGTCCCTTCTTTTAATTCTTCGTAAATAACTCGTAAACGGCGGCCCATAGCAAAAAATGTTCTTATGAATAAATAATCAACATAATTTTTTCTACAAAAAACATTATTGTACACTTTTTCGCTAGACGTTGTCTATGGCACCTTAACCTACAACTGTACCAAAATTCGCTTAAACACTGATTATTTCCTTTAGTTTTCCTTCCTTGAGTGGGCTAATTTTGTTATTTACGATTTGTGAAACACCTTTGTGGTTATTTGGGTTTTTGAGACCAGCAAACCATTTAAGAAATGTACTAAAAATCTTGTGTACTTAAATTATCGTCATGATTTGGTACTATTTTAATTATTTAGACTAAATTATCCCACAAATGCGCCGCGACAATGCGACGACGCTTTTCCACATCTTTATGAAGTTGCTGTAAAGAGAGAGAGAGAGAATTTTACATTTATGAATTGGCGATGCAAAGATTACGCGCGCGCCTCTAGCGGAAAAATTTAGAAGTTGCCTAAGAACGACACTAATTGCAGTTTCGCCAACACCAATTTATTAAATTCCCCGAAAATCCAAGTCAAATTCCCTAACTTGAGATTCAATGCAGTTTGGGGATTCCCCCCACTCCTAAACTTATTGCGCTTTATCTTTGTTAATTTGTATTAATTTGAAATGGCAAATAATACGTGTCCAATATTGTTGAAAATGTTACTGATGAACCAATCAGAATAATTTTATTATTTGTGCTTTTCACAATAATTTTGTGACAATATTCGATCGAGAAGCTAGGCGTCAGTCGAATATCATTGTTTTCATTCAAATTCAGTGTCGGTATCTCTCTCTCAGCAAACCTTCAGTAGAATTCCATTGTATAGTTTGTTCAGAAGTGTATGTGTTGTGATGAACTATGAAAGGTGGTAGTTGTTCCAAATATAGTTGGTTATTGTTAAATTATTTCGTTTTATTTCCTAACTAAACGCCGGTTTCCCAGAGATAGTATGCTGTATCTTATACAGTGGCGTAGCTAGGGGGGGTCGAAAGTCGCTACTCAGAAGTGCACTTCAAAACAGACTGACCTCTGAGTTTGTTTCAGTGTTTCTTCTCAGGGTAGTCAGCTAGGAAACACCGGCCTCATCTAAATAAATATCATTTCGGGGGACTGGCGCACCCCCACAGGTGTCACCCATGCTAGCTACGCCACTGGTCGTATGGTACACACGCATTCCCCTTGCCAGTTATGTTAAATTGGAAGAGAAGCCAAGGAGAAAAGTGGTAGGTGAAGTGGAAACAGATGAATCTGCCTAGCCTTCTCTCAACTGTTGGGATTGACTTCCAGATATTCAGGATATGCAGCCGAGTACCAGTACTTACATGGAACGACTTCCTATCTAACCTCAACAACCCAGTAACGGATACACGGTACCCCTTAGCGAGACGTGTCAGGTTTTTTCGGCGAACGCTGGATGTGTCGCGAAAGTCATGCGTGCCTAGCAGTTCTCGCGGCCCATTCATCTAGGGTCTAGAGTCCAGGCGAAAGTAGCTGCACAGCCGAAGTTTTTAATGGGTGCAAGCCCCACATAACCAAGTCGTCTCCCCGGATGGCATTCGTAAGTGCGGTTCCTACTGTCGTGACGACAGATTATCGTGTCGTTTAAAACGTCGTGGCTTGTTTATTTGTGGTTCTTAATTCTATATTTCTTGTTTTAATTATAATGCATGTGTGACTACTTTTGTACGCCCTAGAGGCAAAACAGCGCTCTCAATGTATTACCAAAAGAACTTATAATGTACCTACAGTTCTCGTCAAATAACTTTGCCCCTCTGAAGTTGTGTCGAGTGGCTGCGTAGTAGTCGAACACACTGCAACTGCGGATGCGTTAGAGACATGGGGGCGGGGCGCAATTTTGTCTGTCGCTCGTTTACGTTCGATGCATGCTTGCGTCCCGCTTGCTCCCGTGTACGTGACTGCACCTGCGCGATCTTAGCAAATGGCTAACTTCAGAGGGGCAAAGTTATATGACGAAAACTGTTCCTATGTTTTACAATAAATAAATGAATCTGAATTGTATTTAAATGGAGGTGTTTACATAGTACGACACGATTAACGGTCGTTCTCGGCTTTTTTCTCTATGAACACGACACGATAGTCTGTCGTCACGACATAGTATTTTCTTCGCTTAAAAAAGGGACGTGGTGATTGGCAAGAGAGGCCTGTGCTCATCAGTGGGCGAAGTCTGTGGATGATGATGATGAAAACAAGAAAAGTGTATTTTAAAATATATTTTATTTCATTATCTTTGTACGCACGGAGTGCTAATAATACATTTGTCATAACTGTAACCCGAGGCGGCAATCGAGATGAGTTACTATGAGGCAACAAACAATTAACTCAACCATTGCTTTACTTTTTAACTTCTCTGAAAGTGGCTTCTTAGTTTTTTTTCATAAACATACAAGATGTAACAGAATAAAAGCAAGACCTGAAAAAGGGGTCATTGTACTCATCAAAATGATACACTTTTACTATGGGACGCGATTTCGGGGTTGGTCCCATAGTAAAAGGTGTTCATGATGCCGGAATGTGTTGCTAAGCGCAAAACTCGAGAACGGCTAGAGCAATGCCGCTATTTTTTTAGCGGCATTGTGCACTTTTTGGGATGGGTATAAAATGTTAAACTCGCGTCAGGACACGTGACCTGATCGAAAATTCGTAAGACGGATAATGTAATATGAATTGTCATGTTTGTGTACGATAGCGCAATAAATTAATATTGTATTTAACCACATAAATGATAGTACTTTTATACTGATAAATAAAGTAATTCGTGCGAAATTATTCCCTAACCATTCCAAAATATTCAAAATGCACAACGTTAATGTCACTGTTTTCACTTCTGCCAAAAAAATACAACGGGTTACAACGAGTTGCTCTCCGGGAGTGCCCGGAGAGCAACCCGTTGTATTTTTTTATGTATTTGTTGAAGTCTTGTTTGTTGCAGTTGAAGATTCTAAGAGAAAAAAACTACTATATCCTATAGAAATTGTTCCTGCCACTGCCACAGTCCATTTGCTTTGACTTAATGACGTCTGTGGGGTGAGCTACTGATGAATACATTATCTTTGGGGGTTTTGGGTTCATTCTGTTACACATTGTAGACTATTTTAGTAACTCAAACTGTATAAACAATCACTGGACAAACTTATTACTAAACTTAACTAATGTTCAGATGAATTTCCTTTCATTGGTAATATTTCAGGGTTGGAAATACTCATGTTAGTTTAGTTGTCAAAAAATAAAAGGCCCGTTTTGACAGCATGATACAACATAACTTAACTAGTAAGTATGAAAGAGACATGAAATAAATCTCTTTGTAGTATCCTGCTGTCAAAACGGGCTTTTTATTTTTTGAAAACTCTACGTACAAAAGCTGGGCCTTAGTGAGAGTTTTTTTTAAAACGTTTACGTTAACGCAATCGAGTAGGTACGTTTAAAAATTGCACTAACTGTTCAGTTATGTTTGCATAGCTCGACAAAATGTAGGAAACAGCTGATTCCTAGAATCCACAGCAAAAGTTATTCAAGTACTCATAAATTTTACATCCTGAATCATTCTCAATGGATAAAATGTCACCCTGTATACTGTTTGAGTCACTTTATTATACCTTGAAGTATTAACTCGAGATAATTTGAATCCATCCCAACCAACTCAAGTACAGAATTTAACACGGTGTATTTTAAGTTGATTTTTAAGTGACCATAATTATGTATTGGTTTAATATCAATTTACCCCCTAACTGGTTAGGTACCCCTGAATGATCGCCAATTATGACCAGCTTAGTGAAAACTGGCTTCCCTCGGGGCGAATGAGCCTTATAAGAAGTATGGGTTGCAATGGAATTTGAACTTTATTGTGCAAAGAGTTTATAGTTACAAGTTTTTTTTTTAAATTTTATCAAATTCTAAATTCAAGTAATTTTGCTCTGGAGAGGATTTTAGCATAGTTTTTCTTTTCAATGGTAAAATGTTAATATGTTGCATAATGATTCATTTCGATTACCAACATCAAACAACACAACTTAAATAATAATAATAATTATATTTATTTATATTCTATTTTACAGTAATTTACAATGTACAAATTAATCATTAAAATTATAAGTTTCAAACAATATTTTGATATTTATATCTGAAATATGGCTTTTTTGATACCAACCCGCACTGTGTCCACATGGTACAAACGTTCTAAGCTGATATTCTATGCTTAAGAGCGTGTACGCCGTATGTCATTTCATACAAACTTTCAAATCCTTATTCTTCAAAATGAATGAACCGATTTTAACGAAACTTGGTATGCATACGCTTGATATCCAGGTCTAAATAGTTATCAGAAAACATTTTTGAAAAAAGATTTCAGAGGGAGAGAGAGAGCGATTTTAAGTTTTCTACAGAAAGTGAAAAATCACTATATCCTTCCTCCTGAACTCTTTTTCTAAAATGTTTTCTGATAACTATTTAGACCTGGATATCTAGCGTATGCATACCAAGTTTCGTTAAAATCGGTTCATTCATTTTGAAGAATTATGATTTGAAAGTTTGTATGAAAAGCCGTACCGCGTAAACGCTCTTAACAAGAAAATAAACATCAAAATATTGTAACAAAGATAAATAATAATTATTTAATAATAAGACGAAACCGATATTCTTATGTTTATGATCAATTATACGTGCATATTGTTTATTATTGATAGGCACGCTCTTGACCACAATCTCACCTGATGATAAGAGATGATGTGGTCGAAGATGGAGCACGCTTGCCTAGAAGTAACCTATTCACTCTTGACTTAAAGCCCCCCAGGTTGTAGCTATCAGGAAACAGACTCCGGCAGGGAATTCCACTCCTTAGCTGTACGCAGAATTAAATCATTCCTTTCTTCTCATGGCAGTTGGTTACAAAATAAAAAATAATATGCACATAATAATATTGATATTTTTTATTTTACTTCAGACATTTCTTGTATTTCAAATAAACTTTTTTACTAAATACAGCAGGGAATCTTAAAGATTTATTACACGCTTTATATTCTAGTTTTTTAATCGAATCACAAGTTCCAGTTCCATCTCTCAAAATGTGATAAACCTGGTAGACAAGGTAAAGCAGATTTATAATATCTCAATTATGTGTAGAGTACCTGGACTAGAACATTCAAGTATGTTACAAGTCTTTAGAACATAGTACCGAATTTAGAAACTAGTTATACTTGAAACTGATGGCATTTTGATCTACATTCCTAAGGATGTAGGTAAACTATCAATATGATATGATACCAACATAATTTCATTGTTCAGAAGCATTTTCATTCGGCAACAACATTACCCTCCTTTTGTCGCAGTCAGGTTTATGAACAACTTTCTTCACAGAAGTAATAGTGTATTGAAGAGCTGGGGAGTTTGAGCACCGCTTCTTCCCAGCCAATAATGATAAATAATAATAAATATCTTGGGACACACATGGCCATCTGATCCCAAGTTAAGCAGAGCTTGTGTTATGGTAACCAGACAACTGATATACATACTTATATAATTTTTAAATACATACATATTATAGATAAATTACACCCAGACACAGAACAAACAATTATGCTCATCCCACAAAGTTTGTCCTGGGTGGGAATCGAACCCACGACCTCCGGCTTTGCAGTCAGGGTCACTAACCACTAGACCAACAGGCCTGTCAATACACTAGGAAGTGGTGACGGGTGGTTAGGGGGACTCTCCATAAATGTAAAACTGACGTTCAAAAAGTGCTGGCCCTCAGCCAAATCCGAATAAACGACTTTTGAATTTGATTATATTGGTATCACATCAAAATTGCATATAAAAACTTCCGTTATACCAAAAAATATACATTTCTCTAATATTAATTTAAAAATTATCCTAAATTACATTTATAACAAGGCATATAATAATATTTAATTAGTGATTCCACTAATAAATCTCCCCTTTGGGGTTGTTTTTAAGATCAATGTGCGAAACGGAGTTTTAGAGTGGTCGGCTCCGAGTCAATATAGATGCTGCCGAATTTCTATGTTTTACATGGAGTTAATAACAAAAGAAAATTTCTGAGAAAGACAATACTCGTTGGCTTTTCATTTTTGTGATAGTTTACAATTTGAAACTTAAAAGCGTTTACTTCTCATGATATTTCATAAAAAATCACAATTCCTTGTTATTGGAACCGAATGATCCAATTTTAATGAAGCTCGTTACGCATAAGAAACTCACGATTTTTTCCGAAAATTTGAGTTCTAAGGAGCAGGAATTAGAAAGAGTCGAGTGATTTATAACTTTCAATAGATTACTAAAACGTGGCTCTCACTGTATTTCTAAACTCTTTTTTGAAAAAACTCAACTAATTATTTACACCTAGGCAAATAATGTTTTTCCCATGAATTGTTGATAGATGTGCATGGTACGATTCTGAACTATAATTAATATAATTTTAGATTGGTACAGTTTCTCAATAAATAGTGATTTTTTTTTACTTCGGAACATTTATTGAGAAAATGTATTAAAATTATATTTATAGTTCAGAATCGTACCATGCACATCTATCAACAATTCATGGGAAAAACATTTTAAGAATGCAAAACATTTTATTTAATAAACATACTTTTGTGTAAAAAGTATTGATTTGACTACCCATCTGTAAACGCGTCATTAATTTCAAAGGATAAGGAGTTTGTATGAAATACTGTGACAAATAAACACTCTTATGTCAATATAATACCTAGTACTATTTTACCTCTGCTCTCGTTTCAATGTCAAAATTACAGTGATCTTTATTCTCGTTGTTATAAAGTTACTAATGGGTTGCTGTCAGAGGTAAAATTACTGTGAATGGACCTTTTCACAGTTCATAAATTAAGTTAAGTAGGTAGTTTTTAGTTTCAATGATATATTTTTTTTTTGTAGGTGTTTCGAATAAGTAGTATTTTGAGCTAAATGAGTCGTTTTAACAATAGCCTTTTGGCAGAGCAGTAGAAATGAAATTGTGAAGTCCGATAAGAAGGCTTATCAAGAAAATAAAACAGGGCATTTAAGGCCGAACGGGTGGCGTATTGCCAAACTGTATACTGACCCAGACCGGGGTTGCTCTGAGTTCGATCGCAGTTTGCCTTTGTAGTTGAAGAGCAAACTGTATACCTATTCAGAGAGT
>OX376672.1:13938614-13954425 GCA_947386135.1 Melanchra persicariae | reverse complement strand
TAACCTAACCTAACCTAACCTAACCTAACCTAACCTAACCTAACCTAACCTAACCTAACCTAACCTAACCTAACCTAACCTAACCTAACCTAACCTAACCTAACCTAACCTAACCTAACCTAACCTAACCTAACCTAACCTAACCTAACCTAACCTAACCTAACCTAACCTAACCTAACCTAACCTAACCTAACCTAACCTAACCTAACCTAACCTAACCTAACCTAACCTAACCTAACCTAACCTAACCTAACCTAACCTAACCTAACCTAACCTAACCTAACCTAACCTAACCTAACCTAATCCTAACCTAACCTAACCTAACCTAACCTAACCTAACCTAACCTAACCTAACCTAACCTAACCTAACCTAACCTAACCTAACCTAACCTAACCTAACCTAACCTAACCTAACCTAACCTAACCTAACCTAACCTAACCTAACCTAACCTAACCTAACCTAACCTAACCTAACCTAACCTAACCTAACCTAACCTAACCTAACCTAACCTAACCTAACCTAACCTAACCTAACCTAACCTAACCTAACCTAACCTAACCTAACCTAACCTAACCTAACCTAACCTAACCTAACCTAACCTAACCTAACCTAACCTAACCTAACCTAACCTAACCTAACCTAACCTAACCTAACCTAACCTAACCTAACCTAACCTAACCTAACCTAACCTAACCTAACCTAACCTAACCTAACCTAACCTAACCTAACCTAACCTAACCTAACCTAACCTAACCTAACCTAACCTAACCTAACCTAACCTAACCTAACCTAACCTAACCTAACCTAACCTAACCTAACCTAACCTAACCTAACCTAACCTAACCTAACCTAACCTAACCTAACCTAACCTAACCTAACCTAACCTAACCTAACCTAACCTAACAACAACCTAACCTAACCTAACCTAACCTAACCTAACCTAACCTAACCTAACCTAACCTAACCTAACCTAACCTAACCTAACCTAACCTAACCTAACCTAACCTAACCTAACCTAACCTAACCTAACCTAACCTAACCTAACCTAACCTAACCTAACCTAACCTAACCTAACCTAACCTAACCTAACCTAACCTAACCTAACCTAACCTAACCTAACCTAACCTAACCTAACCTAACCTAACCTAACCTAACCTAACCTAACCTAACCTAACCTAACCTAACCTAACCTAACCTAACCTAACCTAACCTAACCTAACCTAACCTAACCTAACCTAACCTAACCTAACCTAACCTAACCTAACCTAACCTAACCTAACCTAACCTAACCTAACCTAACCTAACCTAACCTAACCTAACCTAACCTAACCTAACCTAACCTAACCTAACCTAACCTAACCTAACCTAACCTAACCTAACCTAACCTAACCTAACCTAACCTAACCTAACCTAACCTAACCTAACCTAACCTAACCTAACCTAACCTAACCTAACCTAACCTAACCTAACCTAACCTAACCTAACCTAACCTAACCTAACCTAACCTAACCTAACCTAACCTAACCTAACCTAACCTAACCTAACCTAACCTAACCTAACCTAACCTAACCTAACCTAACCTAACCTAACCTAACCTAACCTAACCTAACCTAACCTAACCTAACCTAACCTAACCTAACCTAACCTAACCTAACCTAACCTAACCTAACCTAACCTAACCTAACCTAACCTAACCTAACCTAACCTAACCTAACCTAACCTAACCTAACCTAACCTAACCTAACCTAACCTAACCTAACCTAACCTAACCTAACCTAACCTAACCTAACCTAACCTAACCTAACCTAACCTAACCTAACCTAACCTAACCTAACCTAACCTAACCTAACCTAACCTAACCTAACCTAACCTAACCTAACCTAACCTAACCTAACCTAACCTAACCTAACCTAACCTAACCTAACCTAACCTAACCTAACCTAACCTAACCTAACCTAACCTAACCTAACCTAACCTAACCTAACCTAACCTAACCTAACCTAACCTAACCTAACCTAACCTAACCTAACCTAACCTAACCTAACCTAACCTAACCTAACCTAACCTAACCTAACCTAACCTAACCTAACCTAACCTAACCTAACCTAACCTAACCTAACCTAACCTAACCTAACCTAACCTAACCTAACCTAACCTAACCTAACCTAACCTAACCTAACCTAACCTAACCTAACCTAACCTAACCTAACCTAACCTAACCTAACCTAACCTAACCTAACCTAACCTAACCTAACCTAACCTAACCTAACCTAACCTAACCTAACCTAACCTAACCTAACCTAACCTAACCTAACCTAACCTAACCTAACCTAACCTAACCTAACCTAACCTAACCTAACCTAACCTAACCTAACCTAACCTAACCTAACCTAACCTAACCTAACCTAACCTAACCTAACCTAACCTAACCTAACCTAACCTAACCTAACCTAACCTAACCTAACCTAACCTAACCTAACCTAACCTAACCTAACCTAACCTAACCTAACCTAACCTAACCTAACCTAACCTAACCTAACCTAACCTAACCTAACCTAACCTAACCTAACCTAACCTAACCTAACCTAACCTAACCTAACCTAACCTAACCTAACCTAACCTAACCTAACCTAACCTAACCTAACCTAACCTAACCTAACCTAACCTAACCTAACCTAACCTAACCTAACCTAACCTAACCTAACCTAACCTAACCTAACCTAACCTAACCTAACCTAACCTAACCTAACCTAACCTAACCTAACCTAACCTAACCTAACCTAACCTAACCTAACCTAACCTAACCTAACCTAACCTAACCTAACCTAACCTAACCTAACCTAACCTAACCTAACCTAACCTAACCTAACCTAACCTAACCTAACCTAACCTAACCTAACCTAACCTAACCTAACCTAACCTAACCTAACCTAACCTAACCTAACCTAACCTAACCTAACCTAACCTAACCTAACCTAACCTAACCTAACCTAACCTAACCTAACCTAACCTAACCTAACCTAACCTAACCTAACCTAACCTAACCTAACCTAACCTAACCTAACCTAACCTAACCTAACCTAACCTAACCTAACCTAACCTAACCTAACCTAACCTAACCTAACCTAACCTAACCTAACCTAACCTAACCTAACCTAACCTAACCTAACCTAACCTAACCTAACCTAACCTAACCTAACCTAACCTAACCTAACCTAACCTAACCTAACCTAACCTAACCTAACCTAACCTAACCTAACCTAACCTAACCTAACCTAACCTAACCTAACCTAACCTAACCTAACCTAACCTAACCTAACCTAACCTAACCTAACCTAACCTAACCTAACCTAACCTAACCTAACCTAACCTAACCTAACCTAACCTAACCTAACCTAACCTAACCTAACCTAACCTAACCTAACCTAACCTAACCTAACCTAACCTAACCTAACCTAACCTAACCTAACCTAACCTAACCTAACCTAACCTAACCTAACCTAACCTAACCTAACCTAACCTAACCTAACCTAACCTAACCTAACCTAACCTAACCTAACCTAACCTAACCTAACCTAACCTAACCTAACCTAACCTAACCTAACCTAACCTAACCTAACCTAACCTAACCTAACCTAACCTAACCTAACCTAACCTAACCTAACCTAACCTAACCTAACCTAACCTAACCTAACCTAACCTAACCTAACCTAACCTAACCTAACCTAACCTAACCTAACCTAACCTAACCTAACCTAACCTAACCTAACCTAACCTAACCTAACCTAACCTAACCTAACCTAACCTAACCTAACCTAACCTAACCTAACCTAACCTAACCTAACCTAACCTAACCTAACCTAACCTAACCTAACCTAACCTAACCTAACCTAACCTAACCTAACCTAACCTAACCTAACCTAACCTAACCTAACCTAACCTAACCTAACCTAACCTAACCTAACCTAACCTAACCTAACCTAACCTAACCTAACCTAACCTAACCTAACCTAACCTAACCTAACCTAACCTAACCTAACCTAACCTAACCTAACCTAACCTAACCTAACCTAACCTAACCTAACCTAACCTAACCTAACCTAACCTAACCTAACCTAACCTAACCTAACCTAACCTAACCTAACCTAACCTAACCTAACCTAACCTAACCTAACCTAACCTAACCTAACCTAACCTAACCTAACCTAACCTAACCTAACCTAACCTAACCTAACCTAACCTAACCTAACCTAACCTAACCTAACCTAACCTAACCTAACCTAACCTAACCTAACCTAACCTAACCTAACCTAACCTAACCTAACCTAACCTAACCTAACCTAACCTAACCTAACCTAACCTAACCTAACCTAACCTAACCTAACCTAACCTAACCTAACCTAACCTAACCTAACCTAACCTAACCTAACCTAACCTAACCTAACCTAACCTAACCTAACCTAACCTAACCTAACCTAACCTAACCTAACCTAACCTAACCTAACCTAACCTAACCTAACCTAACCTAACCTAACCTAACCTAACCTAACCTAACCTAACCTAACCTAACCTAACCTAACCTAACCTAACCTAACCTAACCTAACCTAACCTAACCTAACCTAACCTAACCTAACCTAACCTAACCTAACCTAACCTAACCTAACCTAACCTAACCTAACCTAACCTAACCTAACCTAACCTAACCTAACCTAACCTAACCTAACCTAACCTAACCTAACCTAACCTAACCTAACCTAACCTAACCTAACCTAACCTAACCTAACCTAACCTAACCTAACCTAACCTAACCTAACCTAACCTAACCTAACCTAACCTAACCTAACCTAACCTAACCTAACCTAACCTAACCTAACCTAACCTAACCTAACCTAACCTAACCTAACCTAACCTAACCTAACCTAACCTAACCTAACCTAACCTAACCTAACCTAACCTAACCTAACCTAACCTAACCTAACCTAACCTAACCTAACCTAACCTAACCTAACCTAACCTAACCTAACCTAACCTAACCTAACCTAACCTAACCTAACCTAACCTAACCTAACCTAACCTAACCTAACCTAACCTAACCTAACCTAACCTAACCTAACCTAACCTAACCTAACCTAACCTAACCTAACCTAACCTAACCTAACCTAACCTAACCTAACCTAACCTAACCTAACCTAACCTAACCTAACCTAACCTAACCTAACCTAACCTAACCTAACCTAACCTAACCTAACCTAACCTAACCTAACCTAACCTAACCTAACCTAACCTAACCTAACCTAACCTAACCTAACCTAACCTAACCTAACCTAACCTAACCTAACCTAACCTAACCTAACCTAACCTAACCTAACCTAACCTAACCTAACCTAACCTAACCTAACCTAACCTAACCTAACCTAACCTAACCTAACCTAACCTAACCTAACCTAACCTAACCTAACCTAACCTAACCTAACCTAACCTAACCTAACCTAACCTAACCTAACCTAACCTAACCTAACCTAACCTAACCTAACCTAACCTAACCTAACCTAACCTAACCTAACCTAACCTAACCTAACCTAACCTAACCTAACCTAACCTAACCTAACCTAACCTAACCTAACCTAACCTAACCTAACCTAACCTAACCTAACCTAACCTAACCTAACCTAACCTAACCTAACCTAACCTAACCTAACCTAACCTAACCTAACCTAACCTAACCTAACCTAACCTAACCTAACCTAACCTAACCTAACCTAACCTAACCTAACCTAACCTAACCTAACCTAACCTAACCTAACCTAACCTAACCTAACCTAACCTAACCTAACCTAACCTAACCTAACCTAACCTAACCTAACCTAACCTAACCTAACCTAACCTAACCTAACCTAACCTAACCTAACCTAACCTAACCTAACCTAACCTAACCTAACCTAACCTAACCTAACCTAACCTAACCTAACCTAACCTAACCTAACCTAACCTAACCTAACCTAACCTAACCTAACCTAACCTAACCTAACCTAACCTAACCTAACCTAACCTAACCTAACCTAACCTAACCTAACCTAACCTAACCTAACCTAACCTAACCTAACCTAACCTAACCTAACCTAACCTAACCTAACCTAACCTAACCTAACCTAACCTAACCTAACCTAACCTAACCTAACCTAACCTAACCTAACCTAACCTAACCTAACCTAACCTAACCTAACCTAACCTAACCTAACCTAACCTAACCTAACCTAACCTAACCTAACCTAACCTAACCTAACCTAACCTAACCTAACCTAACCTAACCTAACCTAACCTAACCTAACCTAACCTAACCTAACCTAACCTAACCTAACCTAACCTAACCTAACCTAACCTAACCTAACCTAACCTAACCTAACCTAACCTAACCTAACCTAACCTAACCTAACCTAACCTAACCTAACCTAACCTAACCTAACCTAACCTAACCTAACCTAACCTAACCTAACCTAACCTAACCTAACCTAACCTAACCTAACCTAACCTAACCTAACCTAACCTAACCTAACCTAACCTAACCTAACCTAACCTAACCTAACCTAACCTAACCTAACCTAACCTAACCTAACCTAACCTAACCTAACCTAACCTAACCTAACCTAACCTAACCTAACCTAACCTAACCTAACCTAACCTAACCTAACCTAACCTAACCTAACCTAACCTAACCTAACCTAACCTAACCTAACCTAACCTAACCTAACCTAACCTAACCTAACCTAACCTAACCTAACCTAACCTAACCTAACCTAACCTAACCTAACCTAACCTAACCTAACCTAACCTAACCTAACCTAACCTAACCTAACCTAACCTAACCTAACCTAACCTAACCTAACCTAACCTAACCTAACCTAACCTAACCTAACCTAACCTAACCTAACCTAACCTAACCTAACCTAACCTAACCTAACCTAACCTAACCTAACCTAACCTAACCTAACCTAACCTAACCTAACCTAACCTAACCTAACCTAACCTAACCTAACCTAACCTAACCTAACCTAACCTAACCTAACCTAACCTAACCTAACCTAACCTAACCTAACCTAACCTAACCTAACCTAACCTAACCTAACCTAACCTAACCTAACCTAACCTAACCTAACCTAACCTAACCTAACCTAACCTAACCTAACCTAACCTAACCTAACCTAACCTAACCTAACCTAACCTAACCTAACCTAACCTAACCTAACCTAACCTAACCTAACCTAACCTAACCTAACCTAACCTAACCTAACCTAACCTAACCTAACCTAACCTAACCTAACCTAACCTAACCTAACCTAACCTAACCTAACCTAACCTAACCTAACCTAACCTAACCTAACCTAACCTAACCTAACCTAACCTAACCTAACCTAACCTAACCTAACCTAACCTAACCTAACCTAACCTAACCTAACCTAACCTAACCTAACCTAACCTAACCTAACCTAACCTAACCTAACCTAACCTAACCTAACCTAACCTAACCTAACCTAACCTAACCTAACCTAACCTAACCTAACCTAACCTAACCTAACCTAACCTAACCTAACCTAACCTAACCTAACCTAACCTAACCTAACCTAACCTAACCTAACCTAACCTA
Organism: Melanchra persicariae; assembly: GCA_947386135.1. Classification (NCBI taxonomy): domain Eukaryota; kingdom Metazoa; phylum Arthropoda; class Insecta; order Lepidoptera; family Noctuidae; genus Melanchra; species Melanchra persicariae. Next base: position 13,946,781 of record OX376672.1, on the reverse strand, counting down.
ACCTAACCTAACCTAACCTAACCTAACCTAACCTAACCTAACCTAACCTAACCTAACCTAACCTAACCTAACCTAACCTAACCTAACCTAACCTAACCTAACCTAACCTAACCTAACCTAACCTAACCTAACCTAACCTAACCTAACCTAACCTAACCTAACCTAACCTAACCTAACCTAACCTAACCTAACCTAACCTAACCTAACCTAACCTAACCTAACCTAACCTAACCTAACCTAACCTAACCTAACCTAACCTAACCTAACCTAACCTAACCTAACCTAACCTAACCTAACCTAACCTAACCTAACCTAACCTAACCTAACCTAACCTAACCTAACCTAACCTAACCTAACCTAACCTAACCTAACCTAACCTAACCTAACCTAACCTAACCTAACCTAACCTAACCTAACCTAACCTAACCTAACCTAACCTAACCTAACCTAACCTAACCTAACCTAACCTAACCTAACCTAACCTAACCTAACCTAACCTAACCTAACCTAACCTAACCTAACCTAACCTAACCTAACCTAACCTAACCTAACCTAACCTAACCTAACCTAACCTAACCTAACCTAACCTAACCTAACCTAACCTAACCTAACCTAACCTAACCTAACCTAACCTAACCTAACCTAACCTAACCTAACCTAACCTAACCTAACCTAACCTAACCTAACCTAACCTAACCTAACCTAACCTAACCTAACCTAACCTAACCTAACCTAACCTAACCTAACCTAACCTAACCTAACCTAACCTAACCTAACCTAACCTAACCTAACCTAACCTAACCTAACCTAACCTAACCTAACCTAACCTAACCTAACCTAACCTAACCTAACCTAACCTAACCTAACCTAACCTAACCTAACCTAACCTAACCTAACCTAACCTAACCTAACCTAACCTAACCTAACCTAACCTAACCTAACCTAACCTAACCTAACCTAACCTAACCTAACCTAACCTAACCTAACCTAACCTAACCTAACCTAACCTAACCTAACCTAACCTAACCTAACCTAACCTAACCTAACCTAACCTAACCTAACCTAACCTAACCTAACCTAACCTAACCTAACCTAACCTAACCTAACCTAACCTAACCTAACCTAACCTAACCTAACCTAACCTAACCTAACCTAACCTAACCTAACCTAACCTAACCTAACCTAACCTAACCTAACCTAACCTAACCTAACCTAACCTAACCTAACCTAACCTAACCTAACCTAACCTAACCTAACCTAACCTAACCTAACCTAACCTAACCTAACCTAACCTAACCTAACCTAACCTAACCTAACCTAACCTAACCTAACCTAACCTAACCTAACCTAACCTAACCTAACCTAACCTAACCAGTCCCCCCGCAGCCCTCGTGGTGGTCGGATCGTTTTTTGAGTCGCTCCGCACGAAAAAATTCTAAAAAACGGGTAAAAGTGCTCCGATTTTCATAAATCAAGTGTTGCTGTGTAGAGGAAAGTTGCCTCCACACGACTAAGTGAAAATTTTAAACCGGATTGCAGTGTTGTGTCGTGAAAAACTGAAAAACCTCTAATTTAGAGGTTAAGTGAAGATAGAAAAAACTAAAATCGCAAACGCTGCTGAATCCAGATCGATACCCCCCCTTTTTTATTGAAGAAAAAGGTGGGGGCACACCCCGCACACCCGTCGGACCGCCCAGAAGCTTCAAAAATTCAAGCTAATTGAAGATATTCTGAAAAAAGTGAAAACCACGTGGAGCTGAAAACGCTGAAAACACAAGTCAGACACCTGAAACTTGGCAGCCGTGAACCGCAACATTATTGCAGACTAGTGACACAGGTATTTCTGTTGTACCTATAATTCCTGATTTTTAAGAGGACATTGAAGTATCAAAGTTTCGACCGTTATATCTTCGGTTATAATCAAGATTTTCAAGATCTTCAACTGCAGTCCTTGGCGCGCTTATTAGTTTAACTGATGTTGTAAATTCTAGATTTTTAAATTCAATAGTTTATAAGATACCACCGATTTTCTCGAAAAATCACTTTTTCAAAATTTTTTCAACTGAAATTTATGTTTTCAGCAGCATTGTTTATTCACTTGAATAGAACATCATTTTTCCTATTTTTTGATATTTTTTCCAGAATTTTTTGTGTAGTGGATCCTGAGATATTGAATTTTAACTGTTTTTTGACAATAATTCTAAAATTAATAGAAAATTACCAATTTTGACATCGGGACTAGGTCCAATACGCCTATTGTGACCTATACAAGCCCAAACACGGGCTGCATAACTCCAAATTTGAGAGTTTGACTAAATTTCGCCATCTTGGTTTTTTAGGTTTTAAATTTCAAAGTGATATATCTCGGGACCCGCTGGACCGATTATTCTCGGATTTTTAATATTAGTTGTGGCTATCCTTAAATTTTAGTAATAGCAAGGTTTCAGGACTTTTCAGTGCAACAAATTTTTTGTCGCTGAAATTGTTTTCGGGAGACGCGGAGGGTGACGCCGATCTGTACATCCAAAACCCGGACTTTCTCGGACAAGGGGTTCCGAAGTTACGGCCCTTTAAAGTCGGGTTTTGACAGTTCGGCGGCCATTTTGTTTGGTTTCAAACTGCAATAACTCCTGAACCGGGAGTCGTAGGAGGTTGCGGTTTTAAAATTTATACTTGGGGGCTTCTTGCCTTCCCCACCCTACGTTTTCAGGCGGTTTGGAGCCAAAAATTTTCAGTGTCCTGAAAGCGGTTTCAGCAGACAGTGGAGCTCAGTCCGAGCTGAAAGAGTCCAAACTCGGGCGTTCTGCGACCGCCTGAGCCAGAGATATTGCCTGTCAAAGATTGACTTTGACAGCTGCGCCGCCATCTTGGTTGATATTCAAACACCTATATCTCCGCAACGGTGTGTCGTAGAGCGACGGGGTTTTCACTATTAACAATAGCAAACTGTAAGCTATCGGGTGGGATACTTTTCAGACGATTTTCAGGTGTCAAAAATTTTCAGCCTGAAAACGGTGTCAGTGGATGGGTCTCACCGAGCCAAGTGTGGGAAGCCCGAGCACGGTGGGTTTTGGATCGGTGGTTCCGGAGATAACCTCTTGTAACCATTTTCTGGTTATCATTTTGGCGAAAAACCAAAATATTTAAACTTGAATATCTCCGGAACCCCTCGGTAGGGTTGCACCGAGTTTGGGGTCGTTTTAAAGGGCTCGAGGAGAGCTATCCATTGACGTTACTAAATCGGCTCTACATAGAGCTCTTTAAACTTTTGCTCGAAATCGGCAGTTTTTTGACGCCTGGATGCAAAAACTTTTGAAAACATTTTGCACGCTCGATGTTTGACCTGTTTTATTAAATAAAAAGACTGACAGTTTAACTCTAGGTTAAACAACACACTATTTGTACAGGAGATCTCTACGATCTTGAGCGCACTTTTATTCCTTTTTATATACACTTTTACACTTTTTACACTTTTAATTACTTTATTGACGCATACCTCCAATATGCTCGGGATGAGGACCCCACAAAAGAAGGTGGATGGTGATAAATCACCATCGAAAGCCAGAACTTCACCTCCGAGTGTTCGACGCAGCGTCGGGGAATGGGAAGCTGCAAAACAGCCCACGAGCACAAACCCGACACCCCCCTTAACTACCAAGACGATACAGGCTGGCCCTGCAAAATTAGCACAGAAACCTCTAGAGCCGCAGGAGATTAAAACCCTCCCAATGCGCACGACATCAACAGTGGACCACACGCCGCCAAAGCTACAGTACGCGGATCGGTCGACAGAAGCTAGGGCCTGCTTGAACAAAGCCAAACTTCACCTGAGCAGTTCAAGGAATTTAAAGACCGAAATTAAAACCGGCATCACAGAAGCGTTGGACCGACTGTTTCAACTAGTGAAAGAAGCCGAGAAGGAGGCCAAAGCAAAAAGCGCAGGAGTGGTGAAGGAAAGCGCAGTGTCTGAAACTGCTGCTATCGACGCTACCTTTTCGATTCACGCCGAACAAAGCCTGTTAGCAACGCGAATCGAGGAACATTCGAAGTTGCTGCAGGAAAATAATAAAAAGATGGAGGAACTGAAGGCTGCAATGGAGCAGAGCACAGCAACAACTTACGCGAGCGTAACTGCGACCCACAGTGGAAAGTGGAGTCCAAAGCGAAGTACGCTGCACTCTATCGTCGTTACATCAAAAGACGACGCAGAATCGGGGGAAGAAGTACTTGACAAAATACGGAAGGCGGTGGATGCGAAAGAGGGCTGGGTTAAGGTCGAAAAAGTACGAAAGGCAAAGGATAAGAAAATTATAATGGGATTTGAGACTAGAGAAGAAAGAAATAAAATTAAAAATAGATTAGAAGGAGAAGGACGGGACCTCAATGTCGAGGAAATGAAAAACAAAGATCCACTGTTGATCCTCAAGAGCGTCCTCTCTGCAAACACAGACGAGGAGGTTCTCAAGGCATTGAGGAATCAAAATAGGAATGTTTTCCATAACCTCGACAAAGAGGAGGACAGAGTGATAATAAAGTTCAGGAGAAGAACAAGGAATCCACATACCAACCACATTGTGGTCAGCGTCTCTCCGACCATCTGGAGAAGGGCAACAGAAGTCGGATGCCTGCACGTGGATCTTCAGCGCGTTAGGGTAGAAGATCAAACCCCGCTGATTCAGTGTACGCGCTGTTTAGGCTACGGGCATGGCAGACGATTCTGCAAGGAACCGGCTGACTTGTGCAGCCATTGTGGTGGTCCACACCTGAAGCCGGAATGTGCCGATTGGCTCGCGGGTGTTCCACCCAAATGCCAAAACTGCTCAAGGGCTAAGCTCGATAACACTGACCACAATGCCTTCAGCCCTGATTGCCCAACACGCCGCAAGTGGGACGAAATCGCGAGATCAACGGTAGCGTATTGCTAAGGGCACCCTGGGCAACCCAAACCCCTACAGAATGATCCAAGTAAACCTCCAGCGCAAAAAACTCGCTACAGACGAGCTCTTGGTAGAAGCCGTAAAGCGCGGAGTTGCCGTTGCTCTCCTCCAGGAACCATACGTTGGGGGTGCAAAGACCATGAGGAACCACAGGGGCGTTCGGATCTTCCAGAGCACTGATACTGGAGACGGGACTGTTAAGGCCGCAATAGCGGTCTTCGATCCAGACCTTATAGTCATACAGTACCCAAAACTCACCACGAACAATATCACTGTGGTGGGGATCCAGACCAGTGCCTGGAGGATCACGCTGGTCTCTTTTTATTTCGAGCCAGATCAGCCGGTGGGACCATATTTGGAGCACCTCAAACGCGTCGAGGAGGAAGTGGGTTCCAGAATGTGGATTGTTGGAGGAGATGCGAACGCAAAAAGCAGCTGGTGGGGAAGCTTGTCCATCGACAACAGGGGCGAAGAAGTTTCTGGAGTTCTCGATGAGCTGAGTCTGAACATACTCAACAGAGGGGAAATTCCGACCTTCGATACGATCAGAGGGGGAAAACGTTACTGTAGCCACATCGACATCACAGCGTGCTCGACGGATATCCTGGATCTGGTAGGCGACTGGAAGGTAGACGAGGGTCTGACGAGCTCGGATCACAACGGCATCGTTTTTAACATCAAATTGAAAAGGTCTAAAGGCATAACAATTAACAGAACCACAAGAATTTACAATACAAAAAAAGCTAATTGGTCTGAGTTTCGTGAGAAACTCACCCAATTAATGCGAGAGAACAAAATTAGCAAAATAGAAATAGATAAATTAGAGTCAGTTGATCAACTCAACACAATAATCAATAAATACACACAAGTAATAAGAGACGCATGCACCTCATCCATGCCTATGAGGAAGAGAAACCAAGTGCTCACTTTGCCGTGGTGGTCCGAGAAACTCGAAAGGATGAAAAGGGAAGTCGCTACCAGGAAACGGAGGATTAGGTGTGCTGCACCATCCCGAAGATCGAAGGTCGTTGAAGAGTACCTGAAACGGAAAGTTGAGTATGAAACGGAAGCAGCCAAAGACATCGTCGAGAGTTGGAAGAACTTCTGCGCAAAGCAGGATAGAGAAGGGGTTTGGGAAGGGATCTACCGGGTGATAGGCAGGACCAAGGGAAGGGGAGAGGACCAACCGCTGGTGAAGGACGCGGAGGTGTTAGACACCAAAGGTTCAGTTGAGCTACTGGCAAATACGTTTTATCCAGAAGACCGTACGGATAGTGACAGCACATGCCACCGCATTACAAGAGAAAAGGCTGAAGCTGTGAATGCTGGAGATCATGATAACTCATGCGATCCACCATTCACGATGGCGGAACTAACGGTGGCGTGTAGGTCTTTCAACGCCAAAAAAGCTCCAGGAGCAGACGGATTCACCGCCGATATATGTTGCCAAGCCATCGGAGGTGCCCCCGAGGTGGCCCTCGCTCTCCTGAATGGCTGCCTGAAACGTTACCACTTCCCTGAAGTGTGGAAGGAGGCGATTGTGATCGTACTAAAAAAGCCTGAAAAAGAAGACTACGGTAACCCAAAGTCGTACAGACCAATTGGCCTTTTGCCAATACTAGGTAAAATTTATGAGAAGATGTTGGTGGCCCGCCTCAAGTTCCATTTGATCCCAAGGATGAGTACTCGCCAGTACGGATTCATGCCCCAGAGAAGCACGGAAGACTCCCTCTATGCACTAATGCAACACATACGCAACAAGCTAGAGTTGAAGAAAATAATAGTATTAATATCCTTGGACATAGAGGGAGCTTTCGACAGCGCATGGTGGCCTGCCATAAGAGTCCGTCTGGCTGAGGAAAAGTGTCCAATCGGCTTGAGGAGGGTCATCGACAGCTATCTCAAAGACAGAAGGGTCAGGGTTAGGTACGCAGGTGAGGAGTTCACCAAGGCCACAGATAAGGGGTGCGTCCAGGGTTCTATAGGGGGTCCAATATTCTGGAACGTTTTATTGGACCCACTTCTGAAGAGCCTAGAAGCTAGCGGTAACTATTGCCAGGCCTTTGCAGACGACGTTGTGCTGATCTTCGATGGTGACACGGCTCTGGAGATCCAGGGACGTGCCAATGCCGCTCTCGAACATGTTCGGGGGTGGGGTGTACAAAATAAGTTAAAATTTGCTCCGCATAAAACCAAAGCGATGGTTATTACTCGCAAACTAAAATATGATACCCCACGCCTGAGCATGGGCGGGACCGACATTGCCAGGTCCAAAGAGATCAAAATCTTGGGTGTCACCATCGACGAGAAGCTAACATTTAATACACACGTCGCAAACGTATGCAGAAAGGCAATAGGGATCCACAAACAGCTGACCAGGGCTGCCAAGACCAGCTGGGGACTTCACCCTGAAGTCATAAGAATAATATATGTGGCCACCGTGGAACCAGTTGTCCTGTACGCCGCCAGCGTATGGGCCCCGGCGGTTGGAAAATTGGGCGTCATGAAGCAGTTGAGGACAGTTCAGCGCGGTATTGCACAAAAGCTGTGCAAGGCATACCGGACGGTCTCGTTGAACTCTGCGCTAGTGCTGGCTGGGATACTACCCCTCGACCTCCGTGTCCGTGAGGCGGCATCGTTATACGAGGCCAGGAGGGGAGTGCCTCAGCCAGCACTTGGCGACAGAAGTGTCGAGCAAGCTGCCTCGGCAATGGAAGCTCCACACCCCGCGGAGCGCGCTGAGCTGGAGCTCGTCAGCCTGGTAAATAAAGAGCAACTTGATGCTCAGAGCGACCTGATCGAGGTTCGTATCTTTACGGATGGGAGCAAGATTGGGGGCAAGGTCGGGGCGGCGCTCTCCATGTGGAGCGGCAATGCTGAAACCAAAACTCTCAAGCTTGCTCTTCCACACTACTCCACCGTTTACCAGGCTGAGCTTCTGGCAATATGTGTTGCAACCAGGGAGGCGCTAAAACACAGTGCGCAATCGTTTGGAATTTTCAGCGACTCCATGGCGGCCCTCCAAACAATTCAGAACCACGACCGACACCACGCATTGGCGGTTGAGGCAAGGGCCAACATTAGGTCTCTGTGTATCCAAAACAAGGCTATAACCTTGTTTTGGATCAAGGCTCATGCGGGTTTGGAGGGCAACGAGAGGGCTGATGAATTGGCCAAAAGAGCCGCTGAGGGTTCCAAACGAAAGCCTGACTACGACTTGTGCCCGGTCT